>OY829518.1:2651514-2931548 GCA_963691665.1 Clepsis dumicolana
GCGATTATTTTTGTATACCAAAGTATACATATTTTTCTTTTTTTTAACTATACGTATAATCTATCGAACCTGCTCACAATTTTAAATGAGAAATGGTTGGGAAATGCGACCTGTAGAGGAGAAACAGCGGGACGTACAATACGAAAGCATTTTTTGCCGGAAGCTGAAATGGTGGAACTTCGTTCGCGGTTCGCGCCTCGTTCAATCAATGAAGAGCTTGAAGCATATCGAGAAAAAAAAACTCCAACATAATGCTTTATGGTTCGTTGATCGAGCACTCCCGGGAACAATATGTGAAAGCGACGCAGTGCCCAATTAGGTACAAAGCCAGGGCTGTCTGCGAGCGATGGTTTTACATTAGGTATCGAATTTATCATTAGTTTTTCGGTAAAGAAAACATCGTGAGCAAACCTGCACACTCCTGCGAAGGCATTCAATGGTGTGTGTGAAGTTCCCAATCCGCACTGGGCCCGCGTGGAAACTATAGCCCAAGCCCTCTCATTCTGAGAGGAGGCCTGTGCCCAGCAGTGGGACGTAAAAAAGGCTGGTGGTGGTGGTGATACCTACTTGTTTATTCCCACGACTTTGCGTCAAATTCGGTTATCGCTAACATAAGAAAACATGCAAGAAGACGGCTTCGGTATCTGGGAAATTTCGAGTGAAATATTATATGTATCAAAGGTGAAAAAGGTAAACTATGTAATGTAACTACGCCGAAATATCGGGAGTTCTTCAAACTCAAACTAACTCACAACATTTATAATATTGACATAAAAACACACCAAACCTAAGCACCCTAGGAAGGTAACCGTGGTCAATGTCCCCTTAATAATTATATCTAAAACATAGGAACATAACATGACACTCCATGAAAGGAATTCATTCATTTATTTATTGCAAAATTTTACAAGCTATGTATTAAGTTTTACCCTGTTGGGGCGCAGCAACACAAAAATAAAATATGAAGCTATTAAGTATAACAGCAAATTATAAATCTATTATAAAATTAAACAGCTTGTTATGCTCATCTTAAAACAAATTTAATTTCACTGCTGTAAATTTTAATAAAATATGCCACCCAGCTTTTCACTGCACAACCCTACGTTGCAGCACAAGTAGCACAGTAAAAATACCTACCCCAGTTTTCATCAACGCGGCATGTTTGCCTTATAATCCCCACTGAATACCGCATTGTATCTAAATTTGGAGCCACACCGTTGAATACGGTTAGTCTATCCCAATTATGAAGTTTAATGAGGCATAAAAAGGTTTAGCTTGTAGGTCACGGTGGCCAAAGTTTTAAGGTGAGCCATTTTTCGGAGTCTGGTTTGGTAGCCCAATGTGTACCTATTTACGTAGTGCTTCAAAAATTTTTGAAGAAGGCGACACGTAAATCAAATGCTTTGCGACAATAGAAACTTGATTTTATTAAAGTGTGGTAATATTAGCTACAAATTTGGTCCTTTTCAAGCTAAGTACGAAAATGCTATCTCTACCGTTTGTAAATTGTTGGAAATTTCGCAGGTCAAAGGGTGTTGAAGGCAAATAAATTACCCACTTTGACCTATCTCGTTACCTAGAGGATTTACTGAAAAAAATATTAATTTTGAACGCACTACGTCATTCTGTATTTTCCAACTAAAATTTTACTGTTATTTATTAGAGAAATAACTTGTCTTAAGATTTATCGGGAGTTCGCAAGAACGGCCGGAGTTAAGTTTTAAACGTTTCTCTAGAATTTTGAAATTTTTATCGTTGTTCAAGAGTTTGCAACGGTAACAATATTTTTTATCTATCTTTTGACTTTTAGGGATAGGATTTTAGGAAAGGGACAAGTCCGCCTTTGTACTCGAATTTGACTGTTGTAACTTGGGTTATATCCGTTTTTTTTGTAAATAAAGTATTTACTCACTTACTTTTTACTGGAATTTTTAGCTTGCTAAGGCGGAAAAGTTGTTATGCCATCCACCGGTAACATTGCATATTATCGAAATAAAAAAAATATCCAATCCTAAAAACCTTATAAGGGTAGGTTAGATACTTACCTATACGAAATGATGTCAAGAATACTATGATATTCCTCGGCGATGAATGAGGAAGTATTATTATGATAAAAACATTTTTTTTTCGTTCATAATTTCAAGGATTATTGTGTGCAAAAGTAGTAGACCGCGGGATGTAGAATGCCTTATAAAATATTATTATAATAACTATCACTCACTTATTTAAGTCGAGTTAAGAACAGCTGGCTGAGAAATTATGACTAGACAGCTATTTATTTATGCGAGAGAAACAGCATAATTCAAGCACTCAAATTGTTCAAACTACAATTTGCGCTAAACTCAACGTCTAACGATCCAGCTTAAACGAAACAAAGCATTAATGCCTCAGGAAACGCTACGACATACAAAGATAAAATAGAAAATGATATTCTCTCATGAAATATCCTACGCCCGGAAACGGAAGCTACGGCGTTTCATTACATCCTGGAATAGTTTAGTTCCGGCTTAGATATGAGACGGCAGATGGCAATAACAACTGAGCTTTAGTGTAATGTTTGACACAACAAATCGTCAAATTAGCAAATTGGCAGCGCTACTCACTAGTAGTGCTAATGCACGTATCGGCAACAAACGTATTTTTTGGCCGTCAATTACACTAGAGACTCTGAAGTTACATTACGTCATCTTTTACGTAGAAAGTTTTATTTCTGTAAGTTTTTCACCTAAAAATAAAGATAGGTAGGGAGAAAAACAAAAGGCAAATGATACAATAACAGCGGTGTCACAAAATAAAGCTGAAATTTTTCAGCAAGCAATTGAGTTAGTCTGAAGGTTTTTGGAGCAGAAATCATTCTCCTAGAGGCAAATTAATTCCCTCTGGTTAACAATACTAGTTCCCTCGTGACACCTTCATGATGATAGCGAAATAAACGGATAACTCACGTATATAAGTCGAGTTTAGGATTAATTCTTAGTCCTTCCTCTGGGAGCGCACGACTCAGCGGCAGCGATACGCACACTAACTACTAAGCGCAGCTGATGTCGGGATAAACTCTACTTTATATTATACGAGAGTGATCCGTTTATTTTTGGTTATGATTGAGTCTCACGGTAATTTCATGTTAAACCTTCATGATGACAAAATTACTGTAATACAATTACAATCGAAAACACTCCTAACTGACCACTCTTGCACTTTATTACTGGGTAAATTGCAGAAATGGTCAGTTAAATTTGTTGGCGGGTGCACTCAGTTGTTTAGTGTGTGTACAGCACAAAGCAGACAGACGGGAGGCGCCTTTGGCTTATCTATGCACGACAATTTTTCTGCCACTTTTTGAGGGGGACGAGGAACACCCGTACAGCACACGTCTACGCCACAGGAGTAAATAAACGGAACAGAGAATAATGTTCATACAACCGCGCGAATCGGTTGCACTACTACAAGCACGCGGGGCATGTGTGCGTGACCACTGGCCGCTTGTCGCGTACGCAGCGAAGCCGGTTGACGCTGGCACAGCCAGTGGACAATCTCAGGGTCGTTGCGACGCACGTTGTTTGTTTTGTTAGTTGCAAATTTAAATATTTGATGTAAAAACGTGATGTTTTATTTTAATGATTGTAAATTACAACAAATGAGTTTTTCAATTATACCTCCTGATAATTTTATCGCATTTGTTGAATTGCTCGAGCAAAAGTTTCGCGAATATTTCGATCTTGAAATAAATATTATCAATGTTGTCAACGAAATACTTAAACGTATTAAAGATTGTAAACTCGGTATACCCTGTGAGTGTTTCCCGTTAGATTACTTGCAAAAACTATATGCAGATTTAGAATTTACCACACCATTAAAAGAAACAATAAATTATTAAAAAACAAAACATATCACTAGGGTAAGTAATTTGTAAAGTATTCTATCATACTGAATAATAAAACTGTTTAACAAATGTTTTGTTTAATTTGTCTTAAGCTTGTCTTGTGACAACCCTACTAATATAGGTAACAATTTTGCACGCTCTTAAGAACATTTAACTCTGTTCCGTTTATCTACTCCTGTGTCTACGCTCATGTATTTTATTATTATAAGGTAATTACGTTCCAATATTTAATACGATTCCTCAAGTTCTTCGGACACTTCACCCGTAAAGAGGACTCTATGAAGCGACTGGTAGTGCAAGGGAAAGTTGAGGGCAAAAGATCTCGCGGGCGCTCTCCGACGCGGTGGACAGACCTCATAACATCTGTGACGCACTCCAGCATAAACGGTTGCTCTCACTCTGCCAAACATCGAGCTGCATGGCGACGCATCGCGAGGACAGCGGAGGCGCAGAGACCGACCGAAACATAACCACGATCACTCTGTCAAGATGCACGACTGAGAAGAGTTCCAGTATTTGACACCTTAACTCCAATAATAAACACCAAGTTTTTACCTTTTCGAATCGTTCCTGGTACAAAGGGTGTCCATCATCGTTCAGCGCGGCAACGCGGCAATTTTGTTGGGCACCTTTGCGCCAGAATTGCCAGGAATGATGCGAGTGGTATATTTAGTTAAAATTACAGTTTGTGTTTAGATATTTATTGTTTAAGTTTAGGTTATTTGTTTTTATTGTATTTTAGTACTTTGTTGGTTCATAATAAAATTCTAGTTCTTATATTATCATTGCACTCACAGCGAGAGCTAGGGCGTACTGTACTTTTGACTGGAAATTAAAAAGTATTCTGTTAAAAATTAAAAACAATCAAACTCGAGTATAAAGGCGCACTTATCAATTTAAGCTTGACTGGTGGAGAGGAATAGTTTATTGTATATTTTAAGGACTTTGAGAGTATATTGCATAGTATACAGGCTTACCACGTTGTGTATTATAATACATATTTGGCATGCCTTAATAGGTTAATAATTATCACGTATAACTATTGTATTGTATCAGTACGAGTATATGTGACAGTAGTTAGGCGCGGAAGCCCGGGCGGGGAGAGACGCAATGCGGATTGCCTTCAGGCTCATTTGGTTGAACAGTATTGTTAAACCTTCAACGTTCGCGCCAGCCGTGTGGCTTATTTTTACTTACTGAATACGCTGTTCTAAACTTCATACATTTTCTCTCGATGGTAATACGATAACTTAACTTTATCATTACAAAATACTTACCTGATTTTTTACAGTTTCAGGGAAAAAAAGAATTACAAGTATAACCCGTGATAGTTTATGACAAACATTACAATTAATTAAGACTACTATTTTTTGTAAGTAGGTAACTATAACTCCGTATTTTATATTCCTGGAGCATTCTTGCTTTTTAAATTTCAACATAGGTATTAATATTTTAAAATATTTACTTAGTTAGCAACATTGTGTAACCTAATTGTAAACGTGTTATTCAAGTTAACAACAAACTGCATTCTTAATGCACCGAAACTTTTCATTGAAATGCAATTTATAAACAAACTAACCGCCGAGTGTGCCAACCGTTCCTCTAATTAAAACGGGGTCGGCGCGCGCGCAAGCACTAAATATAGCCAAAGGGTTGTTCGATTGCGAAATATTTGTTAGTATTGTCATTGTGATTGAATCAAGGTGCTTAATTGTGTTTTTTAACGGAAAAATTATACAAACTGTATTTTGAAGCAAGTGACATCATAAGGCTGACATAGTCATATTTGGTGCTCTCAAGCCTCTTTAAAATGTTAGATAAAAAAAAGCAAGTGGCATAATAATAATGATGAAATATTGGTAAGGTAGTATCTAAGATTACAACTTTTATATGAAGAAAGCAATTTAAATAAAAAAAACAACTTTAAAATCACTGTTAATTTAAAACAAAAAAATAAAAGACACTGTTTCACCTTCATCCTAAAAAAGTATTTTATAAGTCACGCTTCGTGTAGTTCGGATTTTTAAGAGATAAGTTCTTTTACAAATATTGCAACCGGCGATAATTTACGGTTTCACGGCAATTCGTTTTTTTTTAAAGCATCATCTGTTAAATGCTTTTAAAATAGTGTCTGGAACCGTTTCATTCATTGCCGTTGTAATAAATCCGTTTCAATTTAAAGCGTGAAGTGTTTGCTTGTAAAATAGCCCATTCACTATCTTGCCAAATGACCAAGCAGTCCACCGAACTTTTTAGTCGATACAACCTAAACAGGCACTGCGTTGGGCTTTACCTTATGTAGAGCTAATTTGTTTAGAGATTTCAAAAAGTACGATATCTAGCATTCCTAATGTTTGAATAAACTGAGTTAGCCTTCCTGACTAAATCAATTGAAAATATCTAAAGCCCATTGCCCAAGTAATGTTTTTCTCAATGAGACACCTTAAATTCGTGGCATTATCAAAATGTCATAAGTACTTGCTCGCAAATATTTAGTAGTAAATTTGACAACTGTCACCGTGTCATCCCAGCACAATTCAAAGGGTTTAGCTACTAAATTGTGCTGAAATTTCGCCGTATTAATGGAGTATTGAA
The DNA here is from genome assembly GCA_963691665.1 of Clepsis dumicolana. Lineage (NCBI taxonomy): Eukaryota > Metazoa > Arthropoda > Insecta > Lepidoptera > Tortricidae > Clepsis > Clepsis dumicolana. Next base: position 2,657,993 of record OY829518.1, read on the forward strand.
AATCTCCAGAATTTGTAGCTTTATGTCCCGTCAAAATATGCAGGATAATGAATGGCGCTTTCAAAGCATGCATACGTTGGCGGGAAACGCAGTGACAGCTGATGCTGACGCCATCTTGGTTCGACCTTGTCATAATAATCTTCGCCGATATTAATCACCAGTTTTAGTTTGTTTACATTCTTGTCCGAGCAGTCAACAGCGTTGTAAAAATACACGAGATGTTGCGAATACACGAAGGTGTATTTAAATTATTAAAATGTGTGAGGACCGGCTTACCTAGTTCTTTTTTCGTGTGCTGATTTTGGATATCCTGTGTGGTGTGTTACAAGTAAATTCAGATAGCAAGGGACTTCTTTTCCACGAAAAAATCTTGCCTATGAGTTACCTAAACGAGAAGACAAATTACAAGAGAAAATGCAACCATTAAACTCCATTTCGATAAGCCGCGCACTTTAAATCACTTTTTGCTGCGTGTGATTTCTTTTATTATCCACAGTCACTCTTCGATCAGCATTGACAACTTTGCAGCATCAACTCATGACCAAAAACTCCCGCCAACTCACCTGATTTCTTCGGTGTCTCGGGCAAAGGCAAAGGCGGCAAGCTCTTGACAGCCGGCGGCGGTCTGAACTGCACGAACTCGGTGCCGACCTCCTCGGAGCGCGGGCACGGCACATACGCGTATTGTTTTTTGGTCGGCGCCGGGGCGGGCGCGACGCGGTGTTTGCCGCGCTCCGCCATGCGGCGTCTGACGGGATCGCCGCAGCCGGCCGGCGAGCGTCGAGTTGCGGCGTTTTGAGCCCGCTTAAGTTGGCGGTTGGAACGTTCGGGTTCGAAGTTGGAGAATAAAATTACTGCCGGCTCTCTGAGCTGTAGACGTCGGGAGCTCATTTTTGAATATTTTTGTTTCTTTTTTCTGTAAAATTTCCAAAAAACTAATCGGCAATGGAACTTTAAATATCGAACCTGCTCACACGTGAGAATCAGACTGTCTGTGTAAGCTTGAAACTCTTTAACAAAAATAGTGAATTAAAACGGATCGCTCACGTATATAAGTCAAGTTTAACCTGACATGTTTCGGACTAATTCGTAATCCTTCCTCTGGGAGCGCACGACCCAGCGGCAGCGAGACGCACACTACGAGCCGCGGCTCTGCTCGCGCGACTACTAGGCGCACCTGACAGCGGCACACAACCACCCTCGTTTTTCATTTTTATTATTGTCAAATGCAGGGTAGCACACTACACAGATCACATCACTCTGTAAAGGCTAGTTCACACTCACCGTTGACGTCATCACTATAGTGTTTTTCATCTAAGATGAGTTCTGTGACCTGTGTCCCATAATCAAAATCCTATCGACTCTTCTATCGAGTTTTTCTAAGAGTTAATAGTAAGTACTTCATTTTGGAGAAATTGCAATACATGTTTTATAAATTTACATCTCACTTGTTTTCCGCCTGTGTACAGTAGGATGTACAGAGATGTGCATTAGGCTCTGAACAATGTTTACGTACGGACTATCATATTAGCTGTGGTTAGCTCTAACGTACCTACATTGCCCTTCGCTCCCAATCAACATCAGCATTGTCGTTGAGGCCACACGTGACAATATGGCGGAGACACAAAAAAAAATTGAACTCTTTCCAGGAGTAGGCAGTTCAAGTAAAGTCCAAGTAGAGTCCAATTCTCATTACTTAACATTATTTGATGAAGCCTGTTGCTGATTTACTTATTTCTGTGTTCATCTCTTTGTTTGTTTTTTGTGTTTTTTTGGGAGTAAATATTTGTTTTATTTATCGAAACGTCTCACTGAGTTTTGTTATTTAAAAATTTAAAATGTCATCAACGTACCTATTCACTGTTATCGAATAACTCTGTTGCGTCCCACCTCTACTCTGTTCCGTTTCACACGTTGCGTACTTTGAAAATAAAGTAGTTTTCTATCGTATTCAATTAAACGTAATTACTACACACAGATTTTGCTATATATTTGAAGAAGGATAGTTTTGCATTTTTTTGATTATATTTCTACAAAATATAAATACCGTTTTTTTTATAAATTTTGCGAACATAGTATGCGTAATTCGGAAACTTTTAATGTTTCACAGAACCTGTCTTAGCTGAAAAATACTGTCCATCGCGCTAACGAAGTTTCTCAAGTCGGCGGCTACACGCACACCAAGCGTGGAATGTTGCGAATGCGTCAATGCAGATACGCCTCCGTCTGCATCAGACCTCACGCGGTGCACTTTTAATCTGTTTGCTTAGCAGCGGCCAGTGGTAGAGTCAAACCTCACTTAAACAAAAAACAATAAAAGGCCAATTTATTTTCCTAAATCGCGAGAAGTTTTTAACATACTTATTGCTTTTTCTACTCGCAACCTAATCAACCAATCACGAAAACGGAATCACGCAAGAAAGTAATCAGATCGTTTTATTATATTTTTGGAATGACATTACCTACTCAGTTAGAGTGCAAGCTTAATTAAAAAAATATAACCACGTTTGTTTTTTCACCAATTTTTCACATGTCATATTATAAAACGAGCATGCGTAACTGACGAGAAATTATTTTGGATGAAATTATTTTAGATTAGGTAATAAAAGTTAAATAAAACAAAAAAAAATTACACGAAATAATTATCTAAAGCCATCAGTTTTATGGCCTACCACAAATATGAAGTCGGATTGGTGCGAACGGAATACCTATTCTTTGAATGCAAAGAAAGCACCGACTTTTTTTAGTATAAATAAACTGACTAATGATTTACCCCTATCTCACTTGATGGAAGGTGCAGATGAGGCCTAAGGTGTAACTCACTGGTTTAGTAACAGCCTATTCACTCAAAAAGCTATTAAAAAAGGAGGTTTTTTTTTGTTACAAGATTTTTTATTTCACAATTTTAAGTTACGTTAATATTTAAAGAATCGTCCTCCAACTGCGAACCGTTAAGGAGTTGTACCTTCCATCATCACCTCATCAACACGAGATGATGACTATAATTACCAGACGCATATACTTGTATAGCTTTAGAAAATCTATGAAACACGGGATAAGTTCCTGTAAAATTTGAGAGTTGCCCTCGATTTCCTTAAGATCCCATCTTCAGATCCTAACTTGATTGCAATCAACCTAGAAAGTATACCCTTTCAAACAAAAAGATAATGTTTGCGATCGGTCCAGCCGTCTTTGAGTAAGTAATCGGAGAACATACAGTCGAGGAAGTTAATTCCCTACCCACCATGGAACCTTTTCACAATCGCATTGCTTGACAAGGAAAATCGTTATGACGTTTACTATGAAAATGTTCTATGGTGGTTCAGGAATTAAATTCTTTGACTGTACATAAAAAAATACCCGACGAATTGAGAATCTCCTCCTTTTAAGTCGGTGAAAAACAAGTTCACGTTAAACATAATGAAAACGGAATATTGACCGCCGTTTTCATTATGTCTAATGCAGTCAAGTTCACGTTAAGCTTTCAATTCAAACAAAAGCAATGTTAGGGCTAGGTTAGAATTTCTCTACCTACTCAAAATTTTAGAATTGAAATCAATCCACAAAACAAACTTCAATCAAAACTTAACAATTGTACACTTAAACTAATAATTCCAGCTCAAACAAGTGAACTCGAAACTAGAACCAATCGAACGCGGTCCGTTAACTTTTTCAAGTTTTTTTTTAATTAGTGCGGCGCTTTGGCGGTTGGCGGTTTCAGTGGCTGTTTGCGCGCGCATTGCCCGTGCCTCTCCGCAGCAGCTCGGTCGATAGCACGTGGGAAGACTGCGGACTCTGGCAACAATGGAAACTTAAAGGACCATTTTGAAATTTAAAAAAAAAGATCAATGTTAATAAGGCGAGATGACGCAAAGTTTTGATTTTAATAATAATAATCAAGTTATGTTTTATTATAGTTATAATTTCCATGTCCAAAGGAACACTCTTGACATGTGGAGCACTTAAATATTTCATGAGACAAAATAAGAAGTATTTTAAAGCAAATCAACACAGTCCGATCAAAAAAAAAACATTATAAAAATCTGCGTATTAAATTATCATTTCAAATACTGCATATCCTCAGTACTGACAATGTTTGAACGAGACAAAGAGATTCAGAGCGTCGGCAAACAAAAGCGGTGAATAATTTATAAGACTATGTCGCACGCATCTCAGTTCAGATGTTTAATTCCTACAATCGCCTGGAATACAATGCCAGTTGAGCTGTGTCTAGGGTTATCAGAGGCAAACAAACAGGAAAGTATGTATATGTGGATATTACACGCAAAAACTGGCTTTGCGGGTTTGGGTCTGAAATGGAGATAACCTTATAATCTGGGTTAAAACATTACATTACCTACCTTTTATTCCAGGACGTTGAAAAACCCCCGACACTTTTTCAATCACAGTTTTAAATGATTCGCGGTTAATGAGGGTAGACAGAGCCCGGTCTGCGCTACATTAGTATCTACCCTCATTCGTCAGTTTGCCCGTGATCATGATGCATGTAACTGCATCGAAATATCGGGAGCTCATCAAACCTATAAGGTAATCGCGGTCAATATCCCGTTTTCATTATGTGTAATACTTTTTCAATCGATCTACTTATTCATTTAGGAGCTACTTTCCGAACACCTGCGTTTCCTATTTTTCCTTACAAAGAAATAGTTTCAAACATAACCGTAAAACTATCAAGATAACGCCTTTCGAGGCACTACTCTTAGAGGATTTCCCCGCGCACCCCCATCTATCATGTTCCGGTCAAGCGGCCGGTGACGTAACGTAGAGGGGAGCGTGGAGGTGGGAGAACCGAAGCTGGCACGAGACGACTCGCTCGGCGAGACGGCCACTTTTGCTTGCTGCGTGTCAACTGATCGGTCGTGTTGCCTAGTGCATTCAATTGTAGAAATTTTCAAAAATAGAGAGAACTGTTGATTTTCAATTGTAGTTTCTTTTGTCAGGTCATTTAAATTTCTATAATTGTTAAGATCAGAAGTTGGATTCTATAGCCCTTTTTGCTCGCTAGCCTTAATTTAGTGAGAATTCTGTTTTCTGTGAATATATTTCAAGTAAAGTTGTAAATAATATCACTATGCCAGGCCGAGAGTCAAGGTCTAGACAACGTAACTCTTCTCCCAGACTGCGGGAAAGGAACACTACTCGTCAATCACGTGGCGCAGATAGTGAACCTCATTCTACTCGCATAAATAGATCTAGATCTCGCCAGAAACCTCGTGATTCGTCCAATAGTGGTCGCTATAGGCGTCACAATAGGTCATCTAATCGAGATAGATCGCAGAGGCGTCGCGACAGCTCCTATGGGCGTCGCGATAGCCCCCGGCGAGACCCTCTGAACCAAATTTTAGATAGGTTGAATGCACTAGAGGAACGACTACCTACCAGGACTCCGTGTTCCTCGCCGCGTCCTGGCTGCTCGCCAGGACCCGCGGAAACCGTTGTTAACACACCGGTTACCACCGAGACGCCCATGAGGGCCCCCAACGTGCCTTCGAGCGAAAATGGCACTGCGGACAGGATTGTTGGCGCACTTTCATCTTTATTACAAGTAAGATCTAAACATTACTACATTTCTAACTTCGATCCCAGTGTGCACGATTTCGATGTGTGGTGCGTGGAAGTAGATAATGCGAGTGAGTTGAATCACTGGGGCGATCGGGAGTGCCTGGGACGCATTGGTGGTTGTCTACGCGGTGATGCTAAAACGTGGCTAGACGACTGGGTAACGAATGACCGATCCTGGACCAATTTCAAAGCCGAGTTTCGATCTTTGTGTCCCCGTGAAGTCGATATGGCCACTGTTCTATATGAGGTGATGAGTAGCAACTCCACTAAATTTACGACATACGCTGAGTATGCACGAAAGTCTCTCTTGCGACTAAATATCGTTAAGGGTCTTTCAGACGAACTAAAAGCCGCCATTGTAGTCCGGGGCATTGCTGATCCTCAAGTGAAGGCCGTAGCAACTAACGCTAAACTACAATCAAGGGATCTTGTCGAATTTTTGTCCGTTTACGTTAAACCAAAAAGTGTAGCCACCAACAATCCTGTTCGTACGTCAAACTCGAGCGCAGTACATTCGCGTAAACGTGAATCACGCCATCTTCCGTTTAAATATGATCGGTTGGCCTGTTATACATGCGGAGGTATAGGTCATAAGCAAGTAGATTGCACTAAGAAACGTAAAATCGAATCCAATACGAGTACATCGCAACAAACCTTATGTTTACCAACCGCAACCAATACCGCTACCGCGAGTAGCGCTACAAAACCAAATAATAAACCCGTCAAGACGTGTACATTTTGTAAAAAGATAGGGCACCTTGTAGATGACTGCTATTTGAAGCAGAAGGTAGATTCGAAATCAAATAATAAAAGCACTTCGAATGTAAATTTTTGCTTGGATTTGATTCAAAACGAAATGACGTAATGACAGCTATTATCCAACAAAAACCAGTTGACGTTTTGGTAGATTCGGGATCCGACATATCGTTGATTTCGGAGTCAGTTTTAAAATATTTCAATTTGAATAGGCTGCCCACCTACCGTCGTTTGCGAGGCACAGGCAGTCAAGATATCGAGTCAACATCATATGTAAAAACCATCATCGAATTCGACGAATTATCTTTGGAGGTAGATTTATTTGTAGTACCGTCGGACTGCATAAGGGGTTCGATTTTGATAGGTACCGACGTTTTGAATCACAACGGCGTGACGTATATTCGAACGAATGATTCACAACGTCTGATTAGGGTTAATAACGTACATCACGTGTCGATTATAGATGTCGCTACAGTAAATACCCAACTTGTGGGTCAAAAGAAAACATGCCTTTTGGATTTGATTCAAGAATATTCCGACACATTCACTATTGGCACAGCGACATCTACGGTCAATACGGGAAGTATGGAGATCAAACTTAGCAGTGACATACCTGTGCACTACCGTCCTTATAAGTTGTCTGCCGATGAGAAGGCACGAGTTCGCGGTATAATTAAAGACTTGTTAGATAAAGGAATTATACGCGAGTCGCAGTCGAACTACGCAAGCCCTATTCTCCTTGTTAAAAAGAAGAACGGGGAGGATAGGATGTGCGTAGACTACCGCGCATTAAATTCTGTCACTATTAAGGAAAGATTTCCACTACCTTTGATTGATGATCACATCGATAAATTGGGTAACTTCAAATACTTTACCAGCCTCGACATGGCGACAGGTTTCCACCAGCTTCCAATGAAAGATGATGACTCAATCAGTAAGACTGCATTCGTAACGCCCGAGGGGCACTACGAGTATTTAAAAATGCCGTATGGGCTCGCTAATGCACCGATTGTTTACCAAAGGGTAATCACTAAAACATTAAAGCACATGATCGATACTGGTAAAGTTTTGACATATATTGACGACGTCTTAATCATGTCCAACTCTGTCGATGAGGGGTTGCAAATACTTCGCGAGGTGTTGAAGACGCTTAAGGATGCCGGGTTTTCAGTTAACCTAAAAAAATGTACTTTTCTGAATACTGAGCTGGAGTACTTATTCAGATTGATTGGACATGGTCAGGTACGGCCGAGCCCCAGTAAAACTGAGGCTTTGGTGAAATCGCCTAAGCCTACAAACGTAAGGGAGGTACGCCAGTTCCTCGGACTGGCGGGCTATTTTCGTCGATACATTGCTGGCTATGCGTCGAAAACGGCATGTATCGCGAAGTTGCTCAGAAAAGGTGAAAAATTTATGTGGGGTTTGGAGCAAGACGCGTCACGCGATTACATAATCAAATGTTTGACCGAGGAACCTGTTTTAGCGATTTTCAACCCTGCATTACCCACTGAGCTTCACACTGATGCCAGTGCGATCGGTTACGGAGCCATTTTGATGCAGGAACATGAAGGTAAGCGTAAGTGTGTTGTCGGCTATTACAGCAAATCCACTCAGGGCGCCGAGTCGCGATATCATAGCTACGAACTCGAGACTTTAGCCATTGTTCGCGCCTTACAATATTTTCGACACTACCTAATTGGAATAAAATTTAAAATAATAACCGACTGCAATTCGCTAAAGTTAACCGAGAAGAAAAAGGACTTGTTACCGCGGGTGGCGCGCTGGTGGGTCTACATGCAAGATTTCCAGTTCACCTTGGAATATAGAAAAGGTTGCCTTATGCAACACGCAGACTTCTTAAGCAGACAGCCCGCTAACGTTTTTCAGATTCACAGTCCACGTAATTGGGCGAAAATCGCTCAGACAGCTGACTCAGAAACACAGGATATGATGCAGAAGTTACGAGAAGGTCAGTTGGATTCCACTAGATTTTCAATTAAAAACGATTTGTTGTACTATAAGTTTGTACCAACTGGGGAAGACCCTCGTTTCCTCTGCTTCATTCCGAAGGGACATAGACTCAGTTTGTTACGAGTCTTTCATGATGATCACGATCATATAGGCATTGATAAGACTATCGACTTAATATTACGCCATTTTTGGTTCCCCGGGTTAAGACCTTTTGTTAAAAAGTACATCGGGTACTGCATTGTCTGTCTCTCGCATAAAAAAATGCCTCGAGGTTCAAGTCAGCCGATAGAATCATGGACTAAACCTGATATCCCTTTTCACGTAGTACATACAGATGTTCTTGGTCCACTGTCAGAGTCAAATGGCTATAAGTACATCCTAATAGTGGTAGACTCATTTTCCAAATACTGTTTACTATACGCACTGTACAGACAAGACTCTGACAATTAAAACGTGTCATTTCTAATACAATCTCATTGTTCGGTACGCCGTCTACAATAGTTTGCGACCGAGGTAGAATGTTTGAAAGCGCGGCGTTTCAAAACTGGGTAACCAAATTGGGCTGTTCCGTGCATTTTATTACGCCTGGGATGCACCGCGAAAATGGTCAAGTCGAGCGTTATTGTCGCACCGTCCTCAACATGCTGCGTATTGAGGTCAACAATAAAGGGGCTTCGTGGTCTGATGTACTTTGGAAGGTGCAACTAACCTTAAATATAACTAAACATGCAACCACGTGTACGTCAGCCTTACAGCTCCTAACCGGTGTTGAGGGAACAACCCCGGTACTGCGGTCCCTGGTGCGTGATGTGGCACTGGACGTGTCGCATCCGAACCGTGAGGCTCTGCGCGTGCTCAGATGGCAGCGCGCTTCCGAACTGCTCGCCGCCAATCAGCAGCGACAGGACGCGTACGTTAACGCGGGCCGACGGCAGCCCCGCACGTTCTCTGTTGGTAGCTTCGTCTTTGTGAGTAAGGGCTCGCAGAGCACCGGGAAGCTGGACTCCGGTATGCGCGGCCCCTACAAGGTCATGCGTGCTCTGCCTCATCACCGATACGAACTGCAGCTGTTGGCCGGGTCATACGGGAAGAAGACTCAAACTGCCGCTGAACACATGATTCAGTGGCCCGGTGAATGGTCCCCGGACGCGTGTGAAGCGTTTTTCGAGACTGGTGAGTGCAAACATTAGAATGGTGATGCGATCCCTACATTGTGCGCTGGCTGCGGAAGATGGTACTACTATTTGCCGCAGCTAACGTTCTGTAGATGGAGTTGTAACCCGTTGTAATGACTATGGTTGGCCTCGACATTATGGCCGTTCCTAGCCAACGCTGTGGCTATCCCTTGGCCTCGACATTATGGCTGTTCCTAGCCAACGCTGTGGCTATCCCCTGGCCTCGACTTTATGGCCGTTCCTATATAGTCAACGTTGTGACTATTCCGTATTCTTTTGTCATTGATTGCTGACATTGCCTTTAGAGCCAATCATGGTTTTCTGATGACAGTGTTAATGAATGTTTCAGTGACCAATTACGATGCTAACTGTTCACTGATTCTGGCAAGCATTCATATCACTTATGGTAGAGGTCCGGAACTCTCTCATTAGTGATAGCTTATTGGAGTTGCTTAGTTGTCTGTTTTAATGGGATCACTTGAGTGCACGCCTGTGGTTTTATTGGGACGGATAGCAAAGGCAACACTTTTGAGTATTTGACTAAAACGTGTGTTGTTTGGTGTGTTACAGAACGCGAAGACCAACAGAGCGGCGATGAGCGCCATGGGAGTCGAGATCACGATGAAGCTGACGAGGCCGTTCAGCTGTCAGGAACGGCCGTCTTAGAGGATTTCCCCGCGCACCCCCATCTATCATGTTCCGGTCAAGCGGCCGGTGACGTAACGTAGAGGGGAGCGTGGAGGTGGGAGAACCGAAGCTGGCACGAGACGACTCGCTCGGCGAGACGGCCACTTTTGCTTGCTGCGTGTCAACTGATCGGTCGTGTTGCCTAGTGCATTCAATTGTAGAAATTTTCAAAAATAGAGAGAACTGTTGATTTTCAATTGTAGTTTCTTTTGTCAGGTCATTTAAATTTCTATAATTGTTAAGACTACAATAACGTACACAATTTACATACAATGTGGGTTATTTTCTTTTTACTTCATAAGTAGCAGTTTGTAGCCTGCCAGTATCGTGTTGGAGCAAAACGGAATCCCTATTGAAGGTGAGCGTGGTTTCGCCATTAAAGAAAAAAGTTTTCAGTTAAAAAAAATCTTTTTGAGTACAAGCTTTTTTGCCGACGATACTTTGTACTGTCATAAAATTTACAGATCCATACCGAATTTCCGTTGAAGCAATGCCACTGTAAAACGATGCAAAGAGATATCCATAAATGAAACCAATTCCACATCGCAGAACAGAAATCACCATTTGTCCCGCCTCTGCTCCTGTGATTGTGATTGGGATTGCAGTTGCACGGACTTGTAGCAAAAAGCGGAAAAACCGGCCAAGTTCGAATCGGCCTTGCACACGAAGAGCCCCCGTAAACTATTAAACACTTCTATTTGTTACATTATAACTATTCTAGTTATAGCAGCAGTAATAATAAGTATATTACCATTATTAGGATTGAGCGAAAATGAAACAATAGTACTTTTTGATACAAGTGCGGAAATTATGTCATTTTGCACAAGTCCCAACCCAGCTACATTTCAAAAGGAATTTCCTCAATTCCTTCCCACAACTACCCACCTGAAGAATGACTCGGCCGCTAATAAGTATAAAGTATAATAACACGCAGTTGATGCTATTTTGCTTTGTTGTCCTATTCTAACTAGTCGAGAGTGAACAAGACTAACTAGCGACAACTGACTTATGACAAGCCGTACTCGGTTCTGGTTAATGTTGGACCTGGCCGGTCGCAGATGGCTTCAAGGGATGGTAAATTTCCATTTGGCCAGTAACGAGGGACAGTTAGCAGCAGAAGTAAGCACAAGCTCTTATGCCTGTAACAATAGAGCCGTGCTTAGATCATTGTGACCGCTTCGGTTGCTTAGCTACATCTGGTGCTGACTGTACTACATACAGTTTCACGGCTCACACTGGCTAATGGATACTATCCCATAGAGAAACTTGCAGCTGTGCCTGAAGTAGTCTACTGATGCAATATATGTAAATCAGTTGTTAAGGTAGGTATTTTTAAGTGCTGAATGATGTAGAGTCGAGGAAATTAATTCCTCACCCACCATAGAACATTTTCATAGTAAACGTCAATAACTGTTTTCCTTGTCAAGCTATGCGATGTCACTATGACGTTTACTGTGAAAAGGTTCCATGGTGGGTCAGTAATTAATTTCCTCGACCGTACATTTGTAGTCATGTTTGATACAAACTCTTATCTGACAGAATTTAAGTTCTTCCGGTTGTTTAATTACTAAGTAGTCACAGACGAACTTTTGCAAAGCGAATTGATGCAACATGGTCAAAGCCTCTATTGTAACATTTGACACAAAAAAAACGTAAGATCGCGTTCGCGTTAATGTCTGAGCCTCTAGTGTAATCGACAGCCAAAAATACGGCTCGAACGCGTTTGCGTCAAAGCGTCAAATATTATGAGAATTGTTTGTTGTCGATACGTGCCGTATATATTTTTTCGAGCCTTATTTTTTGGCCGTCGATCACACTAGTGACTCAAAATGTTTCCAATCAATTCTCACTTAGACTTCGTTTCAACTAGTTTAATTCCGAGATATTCCAACTAACCAAAGAATGACATACACTGCTAACTAACTGCGAAACTAGGAGGATTCCTTCAAATGGCCCATTTTCTTAAAATCCTAATATAAACGGGGATACTGGGAAACATTTAGATTTATTGCCTACTATTCAAATACCAACTAATCTTGAGGTCACAACAAAAAAATCCTTCCAAATGCTGAAGCTTTAATATTAATATGCATACATGATACGTTAGTACGAAGAACCTACCCGTGATTATACCAAGAAAAAGTTGTCACAAACACAAATAGTAGTTTTACGACTTTATTGTCGACAATAGTACATTATTGGTTCATGATGATGATGATGCGAAGATGACCGGCCTCAGCAGAAGTGCATGTCCGTGAAGTGTTTCTTGTTCTTGTACATCTGTCCGAAGGACCCGTAGTTGGGTTTCTCTTTCTCCTCCTTCTTAGGAGGAGCGGAGGCGAAGGATTTTCTGAAAAAGAAGAAATTGGTACTTAGTTTCGGTCACTGAGGTCTTTTCATATGGTTTCAGAACTCTATTTTTCATAAAGAATCACAAACAAACTCACTTACACGAGAATATTAAATGTAAAAAAAATTAAGTAACGAGCGTGCAGCAAGCAGCAAGATATGTTGACTTAAAGAAATAAAAGTGGTTACATCGAATTTAAGCAGTGTAGCGGTGTAACTGGCTACACTATAGTGATATTGATAAGTAAATGATAAATGATATACGATGATAATTGATTCAGGGCGGCAAATAATATGTAAACGACCGCGCTAATTGAATGCGTTTATTGCACTAAAAAACATGATAACTAAATACATTCACATGACCTACATTGCGGTAATGCTCATAATATTGCTTACGTACGGTTCACCGTACATCTTGCCCACTTAAAAAGGGGAAGAAAAATGAAGTACTATTTTAGTTCATAAGATAACCTAAATAATTAAATCAATGTCCATTATACAAGCCAAGTACGTTAGATCAGTATTTAAACAATTATTTTTTTCCTATAACACTGTATTCTTCGCTTGTCCTGGGCAACTCAAACACGACGCGGGCTTCCCCGGGCGATGATCTGCTGTCGCTGATAGTGCGTGGGCGTGGCACGGTGCAGCGCGACTTCTGCAGCACGGCGCTGCTCCAAGGGCATGTGTCTCCATCGTCTCCAGAAATAGAAGATGGCTCCGCTCATCAGTAGCAGTCCAGCCAACAATGTGTACAGCAGAGTGTAGTGATGAACGTCGTGGGTACTGAGTTGAACCGAGGAGGCTTGCTTCAAACCTTCGATTTGCGCCTTCAAATTATCCCAGATCTCTTGATGATCTTCTAACGGGGGGGCAGGTTCTATGTATGATATACTCGAGTTGATAACCGAGTTCAAGACGGATATGTCAGGAATCCCGATGACGTCAGGTTGCATCTGTATTTGATTTAAAAAGTGGTTATGCGAGTGCATCGTGTACGCGTCTCCTTTGATAGTGCAACCCTGACCTAGGTTGAGAAGGCCGTTCCCTGATAAGGTTTTTATTTCCATGCCAGCTGTGCAGAAAAGGCTCACCTTGCACTCGCTGCAACACGAGAATAGCCAGCTGTTTTGCCGGTGCAATTTGATCCACTTGTCGGCGGCGCACGGCGATAAATGTGCGGCGCATGGTGTTTGATTAATCGACTCTGTGTTAACTAACATTAAATCACATATCGATTGTTTTATTTTTAGATCGTAAATAGGTTTGTCAATAGTGCACAGGAGTCTGTCCGTTTGAGTGTGCATACATCCTTGTAATTCAAAGTATGATAAGAAGAACACAGACTCTCTTTTTAGATTGAAGGCGATGTATGGGAACGTCGGAATGTTGTATTGTGTTTTGTTTCCCATCTTCTGCGGTATAGTGATAATATGATCCAGCTCGTATATTTCATTACTTACGAGGGGAATTCGCACTTCAATTATAAGGTAGTCTTCGACGACTCTAGCAAACACCTTTAACACTCGGTACAACTGTCGTATGTTATACTTGTCTGTGGGAGTTTTAAGTTCACCATTGAGCTGACCTTGAATGAAGTTGATTTGTTGCTCTAACTGCTCTGGAGGAAACAGGTGGGCGTCTATGCGGCCATGACTGATATCTGTCACAGTGTTTATCATTGTTTGCTGTATACGTCTCAGGTTTGATAAAATGATTGTAGCGGCGAGTGCGGACGACGTGGTGTAAAGATGGTTTTTGATGTCTATGCGGTCTTGACCAACTTCAAGCGATATTTTTCGAATATGTTCTTTAATAAAATTAAGTTGCTTGTTCATAGTGTTTTCGTTGCGGCGAAGAATATTATACTCGGACTCAATTACGAGTGTCTGATTCTTTATGAGGTTTTGTAGATGGTTCTCGTTCTGGGCTACCTTTTCTATGTCCTTTTTATACTGCTCTGCGAATCTTTCATCCAGAACGCCAAACAGGGAGTTCGCCAGGTAGCCAACGCCATCTACAAGTCCTCTCTTTTGCCTTCTGCTTTGATAAGTTAGAAGACTGTTTAAATGATCAATTTTATTTTCGTCGCGATATAGTTGTCTAATGATGCTTTCGTACTGAGCGCCTAGATTGCTACTCGTTCCCTTCAGATGGGAAATATAGGATCTTATGTCTGATAATTCATGCCAATATGAAGACATATTGTAATAGATGATTAATTTCCATTCATCTCTGATATGTTGCAGGTCTGCTATCTTGTCAAAATATAGACCTTGATATTCATTCAAAGCGGTGATATCGTAAGTTACAGCGCTTTGTGTGCTTGATGATAGCTGCCCCAGGAACATTAATAACACCATTGACACAAGTTGAATAAGGGCACATCTCTTACGACGCGGTTTGATGCGACCTTGCCGTGGACCTTGATGTATTTGTTGCTTGCTGGCTTCATCTGTCGTTGTCTGTTCACTGTCTACGCAGTTGGGTAGCACGATGAGTTTCTTGATAGGACGCTTCATGATCTTATTCTGCGTTTTCAAGGACACAGCTCTCACAAAGCCATCCTTCCCAGGGTACACTTCTTGCACCCGTCCCAACGCCCATTTTCCAGGTGGGAGGTTATCCTCCTGGATGATAACTATGTCGTTGATCTCTAAATTTTTTCTCGGTGTTCTCCACTTTGCCCTAGCTTGTAACTGCTGCAAATATTCACCAGACCACTTCTTCCAAAAATATTTATTCATATTTTGAACCAGCTGCCAGCGCATGGTAAGATTGATATTCTCTGGGTCTGTTTGGGGCCTTGATATCAGCGAGTCACCTATCAGAAAATGACCCGGTGTTAGATATTCATCTTCAGGATCTTCCGTCAACTGACATAGGGGACGTGAGTTCATACATGCTTCTATTTGGTGCAGTAGGGTGATGAACTCTTCATAGGTAAGTTTCTGCTCTCCCAACACACGCTTTAGATGAAATTTCATGCTCTTGACTGCAGCCTCCCATAGTCCGCCAGCTGATGCATTTGCAGGCACGTTGAAGTGCCACGAGACCCCCGAATCATTGATGGTTTTCAGGCAGTTAGTGTCCATGGTCTTCAGGATCGCCTTATACTCCTGTCGTAGTACACGAGATGCGCCGACGAAGTTGGTTCCACAGTCGGAGTACATGTGCTCAGGAGTGCCTCGTCGAGCACACATACGTCGGAAGGCCGCGAGGAACGCTTGTGTACTCAGGTCCGACACCAATTCGAGATGGACCGCCTTGGTCGCTAGGTAGACGAAGACGGCCACGTAACCCTTCGTGGTCTTGATACCTCTTCCCTTATTGGCTTTGATGTCCACATGTCCCGTGAAATCTACTCCAGTGTTGGTAAACGGACGTGAAGGTGTGACTCGCGGAGCTGGTAAGTTAGCCATGATTTGCTCTTTAGTTTCTTGACTGTATCGTCTGCACTTGACACATAAACGAAGCTGCTTCTTCACAGTTTGGATGCCGCTGGTAATCCAGTAGCGCTCTCTGATAAACGACAGCGTAAGTCGGGGTCCACTGTGTAATGTCAAGGCATGCGCTTCATTAATGATAAGTTCAGTAACCCGGCAACGCGAAGGCAAACGTGCAGGGTGTCTCGCAGAAAAACTTATTTTTGAATTTTGTAACCGTCCGCCAACTCGCAAAATCCCTTGCTCATCGAGGAATGGGTTTAAACATGACAGTCTGCTCGTACTTCGCACGTGCTTATTTTTCTTCACTTGATGTATGTCATCTTTAAATTCTGATGCTTGAACGTGTTTGATTATTAAGTTGCGAGCAGTCTGTAGTTCCGATGTCGTAAGTAGGTTGTTATTAGTTGCATTTTTGTCGTAGCGTACGCTCCGTCCGTTTCGTAATCGCGCGATGAAACGCGACACCCAGCCGAGTATTCTGACGATACGATTGAAGGAGCTATATTTACTTATTAATTCGTTAATAAGTGTGTTATGATATAAAGCTGCGTTCACATGTGCCTTTTTCACTTCAATTGTTGGTGCCTCAATTTGCACAGTAGATATGTCATGTGAGTTGGGTGCAGTGAGCCACTCTGGTCCTTCCCACCACAGCCTTTCCTGCAGCAGCTTTACTGATGCCAATCCTCTCGTGGCACAATCTGCGGCATTATCTTCAGATCTTACATGGTGCCACTGAGATGCTGGTATAATGTCGATGATTTGACGTACTCTGTTAGCCACAAACTGTTTCCATCTTGATATGTCACCGTGGAGCCAGCCCAGTACAACCATGGAATCAGTCCAGGCATTGATAATGATATGTTGAGCTGAGAGAGACTCGACGATCTTTTTCATGAGCTGTGCTAACAACAAACAGCCAAGTAGCTCTAATCTTGGTAATGATAACTGTTTGTTCTGTGGAGCTACTTTTGTCTTTGCAGCCACAAGGCGTGATGTGTATTCACCCTTATCGTTAATTGTGACTACATACACGGCGCAAGCGTAGGCCTTTTCCGATGAGTCAGCAAAACCGTGCAATAGGTATGATTCTTTATTGCCTAGGTATCGTGGTATGTTAAAACCTTCAATATTTCTTAAATCTTCCCGGAGGTACCGCCACTCCTTGAGAATATCTGCGGGAAGCTCTTCGTCCCATTTCATTTGGGATAACCAAGTTCTCTGGAAAAGTATCTTAGCTTTGATAGTGATAGGTGAAAGCCAGCCCAGGGGGTCATAAATTTTCGAAATATCTGATAATAATTTTCTCTTAGTATGACTGCCTTGGCCTTCTTGAAAATCTATTTTATTCTTAAACGTAAAGGCGTCTGTTGCTGGGTTCCATTGGAGGCCTAACGTCTTCCTAGATTCCGTGTCCTTGAAATCAAATGGAGTGTTCAACTGATTTGATGGCAAGGTTTTGATGAGCTCTGGGTCGTTGCTAGACCATTTTCGTAGGTTCAAGCCCGCTCCATTTAAGACTAGGACTAACTGTGTCTGTAACTCCTTTACTTGCTTCAGAGAGTCATGTCCTGTCATGAGGTCATCGGTATAGAAGCTGTTTTCTAGCGATTCTGCAGCTAGAGGAAACTGATATGCGTTATCTCTAGCGATCTGTCTTAATGTCCTCATAGCTAGAAAGGGCGCTGCCTTGGTGCCGTACGTTACGGTTGTAAGATGATATTCCCGAAGAGGTTCGTCAGGTGAATTCCTCCATATGATAGTTTGTAGGTGCTGATCAGCTTCTCTGATCAGGAACTGGCGAAACATCTTTTCAATGTCTGCTGTCACAACGTATCTATGCGTCCTCCACTTCAAGATGAGTCCTTGCAGATCTTGTTGCAGATTTGGGCCACATTCCATCAAATCATTAAGACTGTACCCGGACGATGTTTTCGCGGACGCATTAAAAACAAGTCTGATTTCAATACGCCATGATGCGGTAGGTAACAATTTAACGACGATTGTGACGTCACAGTGTCAGCTGAGCGCATATGTTGTAATTCTTCGTATTCATTTATGAATTTTGAATACGAATCTGATAGCGTTTTATTTTTTTCCATTCTTTTCTCTAACTGTCTAAATTGTATGACAGCCTTTGATCTTGATACTCCAAGATTTTCTTCAAAGCTTGGTTTCATAGTGAGGGCGACTTCGTATCTGCCGCTGTCCAGACGTCGAGTTGTCGCCTGATAAAATTCTTCACAATATCGTTCTGGCTCTGTCATAGTGGAGGAAGACTGATTTATGTCTTCCACCTCCCAGAATCTTGATATGTCGTCAGTTTGATTGATAACTACGCTGCAGTTAAACGTTTTACCCGTGACACTGCCAGATAATAGCCAGCCGAGCTTACTTAGCTGGGCAATTGGAGCTAGAGGCGAACCCTTGATAAGTCCGCTCATGATAATCTCTGCGTAAATGCTTGCATCTAAGAGTAGATCGATTGGTTTTGATATATTATACTCAGGGTCTGCTAACTTAATATTTTGCAGGTGTGGCCAGTAACGCTTAGTGAAGGAAGCGTTCGGCAAGTTATTTATTACTCTGGATATGATTAACGCTTGTGTAGTGAAGTGATAATCCCCATAAATTGATTCACATTCCATAGTTATCATTCCCTTACTTTGTTTGGATGATACTCCGATCCCCGATACCGACGCCTGAAAGCGTTGTCGTTGTAGTCCTAACATTTGGGCTGCGTTTTCGGAGACTAAAGATATTTGTGAACCCTGTTCTAGGAGCGCACGTAACGTGATAAAGGTGTTGTCCGCTGCTTTAACCTTTAATAATAACGTTGTCAGTAAAACTTCTTCACCTTCGGCGGCCACGTGACTCACGTTGTGTTGCTTGTCACTAGCCGGCTTATTCATGAGCATGTTGTTCGATGGTTGACTGGAAGATGTTGACGATGATGATGGTGAACTTTTTATTGCGGGTGATTGTACTTGCATGATGTCGCTATGTATAATCGAGTTGTGCTCGCCTTCGCAGTATTGACAGCGGCGTTTCGAAATGCACGGCTTGTCGTAGTGCTTATACAGGCAGTTTTGACATATTTGTTGTTTCGCAATAGTCTTCAACTTGCATTCCGATGATAAATTAAGGAACCTTTTACACCTGAATAAATCATGTGCACTGTGGCAAACAGGGCATTGTGGCGTAAATGTGGGCATTGATTGATAGTTTCTCTGAAATTTACGATTGTTGTATGGAATTTTTGGAGCGTAGGGCGGAACACTGTTGCTGCTAGTGTCTGATGCATTTTTGTCCCTCTTGTTAATGGGTTCAAGGGCAGTAAACTTGCCTTCTATGAACTGCATCAGCTCGTCGAAGGACGGCAAGTCTCTGGGTGACTTGCGTGCTTCCTTGTAATCCTTGTAGGTATCGTTATCTAATTTTTTGGCAATGAGATGCACAAGAAGTGGATCCCACGTGGTAGTATCTATACCTAAGTTATGGATCGCGTATATACACTCCATTGTAGTGTCATGCAGGCGCTTAAGCTCAAATGATGTTTGTTTGTGGACTGCCGGTTGATTCAAAAATGTCTCAATTTGGTTGGAGAAGAGAGCGTGGGGGTTGTTGTAGCGATGAACAAGGACCTCCCAGGCAGTGCTGTAATTCTCAGATGATATTTGCAGATGCTGGATCAACCGCTCGGCTTCACCTTTGACCTTGCTCTTTATATGCTGCATCTTTTGAGATTTGCTTAAGCCAGTGTTGTTGTGAATGGTTTCCGTGAAAAGATCAAAGAATGTAGGCCATTGTCCGTATTTTCCGGTGAAAATGGGAATCTCAACCTTGGGTGTAGATTGCTGTAGATGGGCGGATGAGCTCAGTTTGCGATTCAACTGTTTTCGAATGATATTGTAATTGTCTTCAAATTTTGCGAACTCTGTGTCATAGTTCTCATCTCCACCCCGCAGCATGTTATCGATACGCAGATGTAATTCATCAATGACACGCCAGCGGTATTGAAGATCTTTTAGTTGATCTTCAATCTCCCACTTTTCTTCCGTTGCTTCGAAGTTAATACGTTTGGTGATACGGGTGAAAGCTCTGAAGTTTGTTCTTTGTTGAGATAGCAGCTCTTCCACAGGACCATATGGAATGGTTCCTCGATCTTCCAAGTTGCTCATAGGAATTTCGAATTGTGGGCCATTGCTGCCCCGTACCTTGACTTCCGGAGGCTTTGTAGCAACCGAGTATGTTGATATTACCTTTCTTTCCCTTTCATAGTACTCGACCATTCCACCATAAATGTTCTTGGTAAAATATTCACTGCTGACGTCGTTGAAGGCAACCATGTCCAAATTATTTTATTCGAACTCCTTCCATAGTTCGTCCATCGTCGATAGTCGTGCTTTAATGTATTCCTCAGTTTTTCTTGCAGGACCATCTTTGCCGAAGTTAATGCAAATCCTTTCGATCGCTTGAATAATCTCCCTCTGACGAATCAATAGGATATCCATAATGATAAAAAGTCTCGTGAGGTGATAAAACCAGGATCACAAACACTGTCAATTCCCGGACCGCGGCGCGATAAACACGTAGCTGGGGTCCAAAGCTCTAAGGTTCGAAGGACCAAAAATGTAGCGGTGTAACTGGCTACACTATAGTGATATTGATAAGTAAATGATAAATGATGTAAGATGATAATTGATTCAGGGCGGCAAATAATATGTAAACGACCGCGCTAATTGAATGCGTTTATTGCACTAAAAAACATGATAACTAAATACATTCACATGACCTACATTGCGGTAATGCTCATAATATTGCTTACGTACGGTTCACCGTACAAGCAGGGTACTTCAGATAAGATGTTTTGCACAAGTTTGCATCGTAGATGCGTAAACAAAAGATTAGGTCTGTTCAGTGAAAATATGAAGTACATTCCTGCAAAATCTATAATTGTAAGCTTAGGGGAAAGGTATCTAGATTTAAGTAAATTGATTTCTTTAACGCAGATTTTTAAAACGGTGAATTGCTTGAACGTAGGTACTTCATACGTTGACGACTAGAACAAGTGTTTGGGTGTTTGGGTTCCAATACTACCTCAGTCATATGTATACAGGTTGAACTATTCGTTTACTTTATTATAAAGCCCTACTGTTTTAACTACGGGTTAGCTATTATTTAGTTTTTAATCTTTACTCTGACATTGCGCAAAAAAAAAACTAATAACTACAGTAATAACCAAGTTCACGGTAAAACATTTATTCCGTTGAACCTTTGTCATAACGTACCAATGCAATGTTAAGATTTGACGACAGATACTGTAACCCTGATCACGGAAGCGAGCGTTCGTGAATTAATCATGTGGTACGATAAAGACTTTATGAGTCTTTCCCCATTGCATTTATGCCGGATGGTTATGAATCAATGACAGAGACAACAACCGCAATTTGCGACGATTACAATTTTGACATGACCGGTGTGATTTCACGAGTAGTTAGCCTTGAAGGCAGCTGTCTCTTGCAAGGGTTATGTAGCAAACATAGTGAAATAAAAACGGATCACTCACGTATATAAGTCGAGTTTAGCCCGACATGTTCCAGACTAACTAAACTTATACACGTGAGTGATCCGTTTTTATTTCACTATGATTGAGTCTCACTGTAGTTTCATGTTAAAAGTGGTTATGTAGCAAGTATCAGTACCAATAGTTAATAGTGGATACGAGACCATCCACGAATATTAAACTACTTGCAGTCTTATCTTCGTAACCTAAGGCCCTAAGGTAGAAGAGATCGCTGCTGGTCCATAGACCATGCTAGCAGCGATCTCTTACAGTCCTCATGCAGCGTGGTAGAAGAGTAAGTCTCTTCTTCTCTTCTTCTTCAACCTATTACTACCCAATGCTGAGTATAGGTCTCTTCCAAGAAGAGTATCGTAAGTATTGGGTGCTAACTGACAGGACTACTCACTTCATGGGGCCTGTGACATCAAACTGCTTGCACGCGTTGTTCGCCTTGGAGGCAGTCTTGCATTCGTCGCCGCGGGCCATGCTAGCTGTCTCTTTTAGTCGTTGTGTAGCCTTTGCCGGTGGAAGCGAGATGGGTGATGGGGGGGCCGGAGTGGAGGGAAGCTAAGGCACGTGCTGGATGTGGGTGAGCACCGCGTGTTCCAAGCGGTTTCCGGTGTTAGCCCTGCGGCTGCCTTTGCGGGTACAGAGGTTCTTTGCGAGCCTGGAAAACAAAACAAAACACAATCAGTATGTATGAAACTCTTCCGTTAGGTACTGAAGTGACTGACAGACAACGCACAGCCGAAACCCTTGGCCCTAGAAGGCTGAAATTGTGCATTTATGAAACTAAGGACGGATTCGTTAAAATTCCCATGGGTCAGAGAGTAATGTTTATGCGCGTACGAAGTCGCGGGCAAAAGCTAAGTCGTTAATAAGACTGGAATGGTTGATATTGTTCTGTGACGAAATTTAAAACTGGAAAGAAACGGTGAGACGACCTAGAGGCAGAGGTAAAGGATTGGCCAAATGTAGTTCAGGATGGGGAATGTAAGTAAGTAAGTAAGTACATACTTTATTGTACTAAAAGAAACAGGATACAAACACAATTTACAAAAAAAAACAAATTCATAGTCCAGCAAGAAATGCCAATCATTAGTGATCACCGCTTCTAAAAGACTCTCCCAAGCTAGAAAGCTACAGAGCTATGAAAGAATTCTCTGCGCCGGTAATTCTCCAGCTGTGTTATCTTCTAGCCGGAATCTGTTTGCTCGCACTGCTTAGAGCCGCTGGATTAGCGAGTAAATGATTGAATTGTAGTAAACATCTTCCAAATGACTCTTTTTATACCTAGCTATTCTTCTGTGTTTGCCTTTGGTAGGTATCATCATTTGCATATTATTTGCAAACGTATCTTATATTATTTTACTAAATTACTAGTGATTCCATGTTTATACACAAATATCTCAGACAATGTTTGTATTTATAGATTGATCTGTATAGTCGCATTAACTTTTAAATGCAAAACTGATCAGTTGTGTCGTGCTATTAAATTATTCAAATACAGCATACCTCACTACATACATTTTGCTTAATTTTTATCAGAATTGAACACAACTAGCAACACCTACAACTTTAATTAATTAAGAGTACTAGTACCAATTAATTCCATTCATCCAGTTATGTTACTAGGTTTACAGAAACCATAAGATGCATGATTTTCTCATTAGTATGCATGAAACCGGATGGAGGGCTGATGCAACAATTATCATATTGTCATCAGAAGGAAACCTGTTTGAATGTTTACATGTTTAAGGATAGCCATAACTTGGTTACGATGGTAATTATACTAATTATTATATGTTACATCAGATAAGATAAAATAAAGATGGTGGCCGCTTTCCCGCTATCGAGTTAGAAATATACCTACATTAGGTTAAAGTTTTTTATCGTGAACGGTAATTTAAAAATCTTGCTTTTATGTTGGTTTCCTAAGGTATATTTTCGTCGTTTGTTTGATTGGGATTTGGGACGAATTGGACTCGTGTAAAGGAAACCTGATTTGCTGACATAATTGCAACTTTACGAGTACTTGAAAAGGTATTTCATCGGTTGCCAAATCATGCGTGTATCACAAGGTATTATACCTTATAACATTACTTCCAGTGAAATGTGAACCTCTTCCTTTTTGAGTTGGGTTAAAAACTAAATGAACTGTAAGTAGCTATAGTGAAATTCGACTCGACTGCAAATCTTTTTTAAGTTAGAATCCTTCTGTCACCAAAAACATTAAAAGAAGGGGTTTTTGTTTTTTTTATAACTTTTTGTACGTACTTATAGCCACCATCTTTAACCGTAGGTATAGCGTACTACTTACTACCTTCACCTATTGTCCTATTCAAATGTACACGCATTCCAGAACCAATCATTCTATTACGTTTTTGTATGTCGACAACTTTATAATTACACATTTAATCTAAATTTAAGAATTATTCGGACCGCCTTACCAAAATTAGCAGCCACTCTGCTCTATTTGTTCTAAAGTTCTGTTTACTCGTTCCTAAATTCACTTATCTGCTTCGCTGCTGTCCCGCTTGGAAATTTCCTCATCTGGTAAGACCTATCGATCTAGTTCTAAAATCCCAAATTGAATCTATCCTAAATATCCATTTAAGCGAGCAGGTATGGACCCAAGCCTCCCTACCAATAAGATACGGTGGTTTGGGAACACGCAAAATTTCAAGTATTTCTCTGCCGGCGTTCTTGGCATCAATCCATAGCACCTCTGATCTCGCAGGTAAAATCCTTAAAGCCTCACCGGCTACAAACTGCGGGATTGCGTGCTTGGTTGATGCCTCAAATGCCTGGCTAGCCGGACCGAGCCCAAACCTTCCATCTCGACTCAAAATTCAGAGGGCCTGGGATACCATAGCTTCTGAGTCAACTCTAAATTCCTTGATCGACTCAGCTACAGGCAGGGACCGTGCCAGGCTCTTGTCTGTCTCAAGACCCGAAGCAGGCCACTGGCTTCACGCCTACCCATCACCCAACACCGGCACATTTGTAGACCCATGCACGCTCCGAATAGCCATCGGTCTCCGGCTTGGTGCTGAGGTTTGCGTGGACCACAGCTGTGCCTCCTGTGGGGCCCCCGTAGATCGCCTCGGCCACCACGGACTCGCCTGTTCCTCGGGTGCCGGCCGCCTGTCCCGCCACGCCTCTCTCAACGATATACTCAGAAGGGCGCTCGTCAGCACAAACGTTCCTGCTGCCCTGGAACCCCAGATCGTGCGGAACGATGGCAAGCGCCCCGACGGGATGTCGTTGATCCCTTGGAGGATGGGCCGCGCGCTGGTATGGGACGCTACTTGCGCAGACGCCTTGGCAGCGTCCTACCTCCCCACGACCAGCAGACGTGCCGGCGCGGCGGCGGATGCCCGGGAACGGCTCAAGGCCAACAAATACGAGTGTCTCGGCGCCCAGTACGAGTTCGTTGCATTTGGTGTCGAGACACTCGGTTCGTGGGGGAGCTCTGAGCAAGCGCCTGAAGGAGGCAACAGGTGACCCTCGCGCAGGCAGCTTTCTCGCCCAAAGACTGTCTATAGCAATCCAGCGCGGGAATGCTGCCTGCGTAATGGGCACCCTACCCAAGGGTCTAGGTTTAGATTATTTTTAGTTTTTAGTCTTATTAGGTTATTTTTAAGTTATTCACCTATTTGTTAATTTTAGTAATTGTTGTTGACAATAAAGACCTCGTTGTGGTTGTTGTATCTAAATTTCGTGTTCATATCGAGGTCACGTAAGCATTTCTGTTTATTGGGGTAGGTTATGTTATGATTGCTCTATGCATATTCATCCCGCCTCAAATTTTAAATGAGGGGTGGCCATAAACTTGCCCTCAGATTAGTTTAATAATTCGGGATTCGAGACCCGAGCACGAATATTCGAATCCTACGTAACGTAGTCGAGTCGAGTCGTTATCGTATCGCGATCGAGAAAATTCATATTAATTTTAGTACCAAATATGGGGGGGGCCCTGTTCCAAACGTCATACAAATTTTCTCGATAACGCTTGTACTCGATTACGTTACGTTGGATTCGCATTTTTGTGCTCGGGCCTCCGTTAGGAACTTTCTGTTTCGATGGAGTTATACACACTTGTGTGTTCGTATGGTTGGTATCTCATTAATTTCACTAAATTTTTTCGGTATGTCGTGATCGGTAGAAATTTCAAAGAAACAGTCAGTCGTAAACCTATCTGGTTACTCTAATCTATATAGCCTACAATAATAATTACATCCCTCTGCTAAGCACGGCTTCGTCTCATAATAGCTTAGCTTAGGCTGCAGGCGAAAATATACCGAGTTTGCTGCACGCGTGATCCCTCAGTAGAGTCGGCCTACCCGTAAAACGGGGGATCAAATGTTGTGATCCTCCCCTCCAAATGCGGGAGCGTTTAGACTTGGATTGCCGGAAGGTGCCGCTGGTGCATCACTAGGGCAGCACCGGTGGGTTTTAATAGGTATGCCTCCCGCTTCCCCCCTTTATGGAGGGAAGCTGCGGGGAAGGTGACCAAATAGCCACCGCGTCGTCCCAACGGTGGGGAGATATGCGTAAAAAAAACTATTAAGCAAGCATGTCTTTCATCTACATACAACTCTAAACAAATACCTATAAAGTTGAAACCGTTACAAAGTCGTTTATTAATTAACCTTCCACGAAATATTATCAATCGGAATGATAACTTTAAACAAGTACAGAAGCGGAGTCCCTGAGCTAGAACTGGTTTTGTCAGAAGCTGATGACCACCACTCCTTCCGTTAGTGATTCAAGGACCAATGAAGAACAAAATGCTCGTTAATTTAAAAACACGAATTAAGTATCTAGATTTTTACCGGTGACAGAGAACGTGGGAATTTTAAGGTTGAAGCAGTTTGCATGCCTGTCTATAAAATCGCTGAGCCAGAACTAAGTGAATTTGGATGCAAAATTACATAAGAGTAGAAATTGGAGCAGAATGGAAGAGATAGAATTTACCTCCATTTGCGCAGTGACAAATATAATTCTCGACATCTCGAGACCTTCGCTAGACCTCTAAACCCAACAGTGACCTAGTGATATTTCATTCACGCTGGGCGTAATCCGTAAGATTGAGATAGTAATCTTGCTTGCACGATGCTGCCACATCACTACAGCGATATGAAATAGTGTCCCAGATGTAATGTTTACTGGCAGACTGAGACGTATTTATGTCGACGACATAATTAATACTTAGGAAAGATTTAAATGAAGTATAATCATTATACTTGCCGTTTAAACTATCCAACTCCATCCAGAATTATAAAACATTTAATATCTGTTTGATCAATAGTCTTAATCTAGGCCCGGATTTTTTTTTATAACAAAGAAGTTATTATTGTAGAGTTTATACAAAGGAAGTTATCGTTCCACGCCAGTTGCCAGTTGTGTTATCACGAATTGATTAGTTTTTACCACAAAAAGAGGGGTGTCATAAAGTTAGTGTCTGTCTTGTGGCGTGGTAGCTCCTAAACGTATGAACCGATTTTGACGCGGCTTTTTAATCGAAAGTTAGTTTCATCGAAATGGTTCTTAGCTAAGTTTCATCAATATCGAATAACCGTTTTTTAAATATTGAGCCTTGAAATGAAAATGTTGTTGGTTTTTCAACTTTTCTAAGTTGGTTAGGTTATTAAACCTTTTATTAAATTATTATTTATTAGGTTATTAAAGGTTAGGTCAATAAATAAGGCCTCATCTAATGAAATCGTTGGAATATCTCGGGCACGCCGCGGCCGCGTGCGAGCGCAGCATTAGCATAAGATGGACCGGTTCCTGTACTGTATATTGTGGACACGGGGTTTCACAACACATTGTAGTGTTATGCAACGCGTTGTTAAATGGGGTTGAAAGAAAAAGGTCTGACAGAAGTTAAGGATAAAGGCAAGGGTTAAATAATTGCAGAAGTGCAGTTTAATTGGGGAAATATGAGCTAAGGGAGTGGAGAAATCAAACGTGATAATATTAGGCGATCAACTTGTATGACTGAGCGGTACATACATTATGATATATTTATGATAAAGTGTGCTATTCGGAGCTTCCTTTAAGAAATTTCGATGTCTTTTGGTGATGGCACCTTGGATTTCTTACACACACAAAATTGGGCATTTTTGCTGTTCTTTAATTGTATAAAATTTTCGTCAGCTAACATATTTAGATTTATAGATGGCAATAATTCAAACATCAATTGCATTTTGTGCTTCACTTATTATTTCTAGATTCTACGTATGTTATTTTTCATTAAGCACTACATATTTTACAAATAACAAAATATTTGTGTTTTTTTTTTGTTTTTCGCCCTTGTTCCGCGCGATATGTAACTTATGCACTCACAGGCTTAAACAAAGGCACAGAACAAAAAAACATACACCGGAATATAAAAAAATATGTATAATAAACTAAAAAGTAATGTAAGTACGTTCCAAGTTCGTAAATTAAGTCCATTCGAAAGTTTAACGTTTCCTCTCTTTTGGGTTTAGCTTTCAAATGAACTTATCGAGGATATGATAAGACAACGCAGAGCAACTTGATTCTACCGCCCACAGAACTTTGCAAGGAAAGTACTTACAAAACAAAACTGTTTAGGTACCTACTTGTTGCTTGCTGCCAGTTCTTGGCAGGGTTCTCCGATAAACTCGCCAAATGAGGCATTTATATCGAAGATACACATCTTCTAAGGGAATTTGTAACTAACGGACTAAGGAAGAACTAGCCTTAGAGGTTGTTCTACTTAGGAGGATTTTGTCGAAGTAGTGTAGTCAGCAGACGATCAGAAGATTAACCATTGGGATTTTAGGATATTTTTATTAAAAGCACAGCCTTAATAACAATTAAGTGCTTAATTTTTAATCGCAATCAAACAATCTGTTGTAGAAATGCCCTCAATTTGTGATGAAAGCGATGTTTCTGTATAACATTACTCATTTCAAAACCGGTGTGGAGTCGAAATCGGCGAGTGAGCATCATTCAACTTTTAATGCAATATGAATTAAATACTATGAAAGCGGCAATCTTCGGAGTGTACGCATTTGGCTTTAACTTTAACATTTTCACCGACTTGCACAAAACTTGACAGTTGCTTGAAAGCCGTTAATAAACTACTAGGTAAGTTACAAGTAATACATTAAATTAGTTAGCTCCTCATAACAATAAACACTAGGTTGTCCTTGAGTCCCGCTGATTTTGCTTTTTAAAGACTTAGCTACTCTAAATATTTATGTTTGTATGAAATTCATTGCTCTCTTATCTAATCCACAGCCAACACTTTCTTTCTTGATTTTATACCCACCGATATACTTATGTAAACAGTTTCAAACATACTTTTAGCGAAATGTTTTTACTATTACTACAAGTTTTAAAAATTTGACAAACTGGCAGACGGCGAAGGATAATAACTCAAGGAACATTCATCAATACTTATTGTTATAGGTACGTATTGCTTATTAGTACACACCTGGGTAGAAATTTGTCGGTGATCGCGTACTTTCTCTGAGCTCTTGTCATTGACACATACGATTTGTATAAATTTTAAAAAAACACACTCCGAAAACAATTTAGACGGCCGATTAGTGAAGGGACAAGTTGCAACTGTGGCGCGGCGGCGCTCACCGACTTATATGTACCGGAACCGGTGTGGCACGTCACTAACAACATGCCGAAGGTACAACCATATTTAAAATTTAAAACGACCGAAGATTTTTCCGTTAATTTTTTGCCTTACCTACATACCCGACAAAGGATATTTTTGAAAGAAGTTGCATTTTAAATAAGACAATTGATATTGTGCCATATTATTCTAATACTAAGATTGAATTCCCAATTAAGTGTAGGTGGTCGTTAAATCGCCTCTGTCTTATTAAGGGTTAACGTATCACATAGAACCTCTTCGTTGGCAGATGCATGGTTTGTCAATATGACATTTGCAGCGAAAAGCTTTCATGGCGTATTGACGGGCCCTTTGATACTCAGTTTTATGCCAATTATTTGGCACTAAAATTAGTAG
The DNA here is from genome assembly GCA_963691665.1 of Clepsis dumicolana. NCBI lineage: Eukaryota > Metazoa > Arthropoda > Insecta > Lepidoptera > Tortricidae > Clepsis > Clepsis dumicolana. The sequence continues at coordinate 2,687,555 of OY829518.1, forward strand.
TGCAAGCGATATGAGCGATATGGTGCCGGCGGCCGGCAGCCGCGCACACCGCTCCCCGCCAGCGGGCTAGCAACACCGTTCCAATTTCAAAATGTGCCAAAGGGCTGTCCTGATGTCGAAGTTAATGGTGTTAGGCAATGATATTATGTTATAAGTATAGATAACCTACGACTCAGATCTCGGATTCTGCATTGCTACATTTGGCCTGTGGTTATGTACGGCAGCGAATCGTGGACCATAAAGGAAGTTACCAGGCGGCGCTTAGAAGCGTTTGAGATGTGGTGCTACCGTCGCATGCTTCGTATAAGCTGGACCCAGAAAGTCAGCAACGAAAAGGTCTTTCAGCGTGCTGGTATGACCCGAAAATTATTGCACACCGTCAAAAAGCGCAAAATAGAATATCTGGGTCACGTGTTGCGCCATGACAGATATCAGCTGCTGCAACTAATATTGATGGGCAAAATACAGGGGAAACGGCGTCCTGGAAGGCGGAAGAAATCATGGCTGAGGAATATTAGGGAGTGGACCGGGATCAGCAGTGCGGAGCAACTGTTCCGGATGGCTCAAGACAGGGGAAATTTTCGGAGCTAACGGCCAATCTCCAGTAATGGAGTGGCACTTTAAGAAGAAGAAGTAAAGGTAGGTCATATACTCGCAAAACAATCGAAAAACATGTTCCGAACATTTTGACATTTACGCGCAAGTTGGACTGAGGCCAAAGAGGCTACAACTGTCGTTTTTTCGGCGCTTCATTTTCGGCGCCTCTACTCTACCTTTCTACCTCTTTTCCACTTCAAAAAAGGAGGAGGTTCTCAATTCGTCTGATTTTTTTTTCCTATACAATTGAAAGGCGCCTTGAAAATGCTTGGAAGAGCTACGGGTCCATGAAGGAGCACATGAAGGGTAACCTTCCCATGACACTGCAGCGCAAACTCGTCGACATGTGTATCCTGCCCGTTCTGACCTACGGTGCTCAAACGTGGTCTTTGACTGAGCACCAGAAATCCAAACTGAAGGTTTGCCAACGAGCAATGGAGCGCAGTATGTTGGGTGTTAAGAGGATCGATCGAATCCGGAATACCGTACTGCGCTCCAGAACTCGAATAGCCGATGTGGGAAAAAAGGCCGCAAAGCTTAAATGGGACTGGGCCGGACATGTCTGCCGGATGCACTCAGAAAGGTGGGCGCACTCAGACACATGGTGGGTACCGAACGACAGTCAGCGGCGGCGAGGCAGGCCCAGGCGGAGATGGCGAGGCGACCTAGACTCCGAATTAAAAGATTGGCCAGATGCGGCTCAGGATAGGGAGATGTGGAAGTCAAGAGGAGAGGTAAGTATACCAAATGCTTACTGTCATAATCTATCACTAGTCATAACTTTTTTTATGTGTAATATCATTCATTCATTATTAGTTTCCTAGACCTTCGTGACACTTTCTCATCTTCTACGGCCGTTGCAATTTGCAATACGACCAAATGTAATGGTTTTTGAAATTAAAAAACATAATCCAATGAGAGTAGATCCACAATATATGTATGTTGCATAATTTGGTTTTGTGCAAGCTTCTGCCATATGCAGTTAACGCGACCATGTCATGGTGTCGATGACCTTAACTTGATTACCGCATCGAATATTACTTAGTTTTAAGTTTCATGCAAAATCCTAAAAATAACTATCTTTTATTCTACACGGTGTGCGATCCGAAACCCAGTGATCAGATACTTAGTACTCATGAAACTGAACAACTTTTCCCAAAAGGACATGGGTTGAAATGAAAATAACTTTTCGAATCCTGCGCAACGTAATCGAGAACTTTGTATGAAGTTTGGAGCGCCTAGTGTAATCGCCGGCCAGGCCAAGAAATACGTCTCGATCGCGTTCGCGTTTAACAATTCTCATACTATTTGACACTTTAACGCAAACGCGATCGACACGTATTTTGTTGTGCTTCTTGATTACACTAAGGGCATGGAACAGCGCCCGCCCGTGAGCGTATTTGGAACTAAAAATTTGTATGAGGTTTCACGATTTCGATACGATAACGTTAAGTTACGCACGATTTGAAAACTCGTGCTCGGCCTACTGCTATACTAATAATTTACAACTGCTTAGTTAAAAGTCGTGAATCAGGAGCGTCCATCCTGTGCCCTAAGCACGACTTGTCGAATCCTGCGTCAGGTAAAATTCGAATAGTAAACTATAACGAGTTTGTATGACGTTTGGAACAGCGCCCGCCCGTGAGCGTATTTGGAACTAAAATTTAGTATGAGATTTCTCGATCTCGATACGATAACCGTAACGTAACGCAGGATTCGACAAGTCGTGCTTAGGGCACTGATCATATTACCATGTCTCGACATGCTTGTGACAAAAACATGTTGACATTAGGCAATATATTAACAATTATTATAGTTTAATCAATTCAATTCACTGCTCCGAGTATTCTTGTTACATCAGAGAGTATTTTAAAGTATAATAAAAAAAATTGTGAAAAAATACTGAGACATATTCCGTTGAGATCGAATTGATTGATTTAAGCGCTATCTCTCAGTCCAAGAGAGCTGATCAGTGCCCTAAGCACGACTTGTCGAATCCTGCGTTACGTTACGGTTATCGTATCGAGATCGAGAAATATCATACTAAATTTTAGTTCCAAATACGCTCACGGGCGGGCGCTGTTCCAAACGTCATACAAACTCGTTATAGTTTACTATCCGATTTTACGTGACGCAGGATTCGACAAGTCGTGCTTAGGGCACAGTTCCGATGGAGTGCGGCTGTCATCTCGTTGCGACGTATTTCACACAGATGGGGCTATTCACTACATACAGTGATAAACGAGAACGTGAATACCCACATGGAAAAATTTCGACGTCTATATCAGTAGTACCTAACTTTGGTGTAAATTCTAGTTTTCTGTGGATTCTTGTTTCAGTGTTGAGTATTTAAACTAGGTATAATAATAGATTTAACAGGAAAAATAATACAAAAAGATACTACATTGATAACCATGATTAACTAGGTGATCTTCAAAACTGGCAAACTTAGTAGCGCCTCATGATGGTTATATATTTAAAGTTGTCAAAACATCGTGCTAATAAACGGAGTCAATGATATTTGAATTCAATCGACATCTGTCTTTTATAATTGAATTAAAGCAAGGTCTGTGTGATCTCATCGTCGAGATCAATGCTTTGGTTTAACTTAATTTGACTTAACAGTACGGAGAGCGCAACGCAAAGTTTCGCAATAATCTGGTATTGGTATTACATTACAGGCAGCCGATCATTATAGGTAATTAGTCAGAAACATGACGAACTGGTATACCTGATCCATTCTAATAACAATCAGCGGTAGAACTTTTTCGAAGTAAACGCCTGACTGAATTTCTTGATAAGTACAACAATGTCTACTGCGACAGGGTCGTACGGTGGTTTTTTATTAGAATGGTTCGGGTTTAATAACAGTTTGTTGCTGTCGGGTTTGAAACTTTGGGTCCATGGGGTCCCAGCGCTTACAAGCTTATTTCTGAGTTACAAAAGCGCTTAGTTGATGCAACTTCTGACCAAAGGGCTGGCAGTTTTCTCTCTCAAAGAATCAGCATCGCTATTCAGCGAGGCAACGCTGCCAGCCTTTTGGGCACTATGCCACGGGGGCCTTATTTAGATTTAATTTAGTTTTAAGTTGTAGTTTATTTAGTTTAAGCTTAGATTTAATGTCATTGTAAATTGCTTTTATTATGTAAATAAATAATAATTATAACAGTTTGGGACTAGATTAAGTAATTGGTGTCAATTGTCAATTACTTATTTATTTATTTTATTTAAAACATTAGTTAGCCTGAAAATGTTAACTTTATAACGACTGAAAAAATGCTTAAAGTTACCTCTATATAAAACCACACAGATGTAGAATTTTTACTAGGACAAGATTGGAGAATCTAAGTAAGTATATCTATATTTAATATCATTTTCATATTCAGAATTGAGTGACGCGAGATATTTTTATATTTAAAACGACCAGTTTCTGCGATAACTATTTTGTTTTTGTGACGATAACCACGTTTACAAATTAACGTCTAAACAGTTTTGATTTACTCGTAAAACAAGTACTTACTAGGTATTTTCTACTTATGCCCTTATTCATAAACTTCACTCAAGCCTTCATTAGCTAAAATAGGTTTTACCTCCTTCTTACCAACGGAAATGTCAACGTGACAAAAAAGGACAAACGAACTTTAACGGCATTTTAGTTAAAATAGGTTTATGAATAATAGGGTCAGTCGTTCTTAATCGTTCGTACCCACTTTGATCGTTAGGTTAAACTTAACTTTAATATTTTACTTTACTATACTGCATAGCTTCAGCGTCGTTCAAACTCTTTGATTCACACTGTCTCCTTAAAACCTACTGTCCTCCTAACACGCGCATTACGAATATGGGATGGCATGATACACCGAAAGGTCATCGACATTGAGTTGCCCCGTCCAAAATCAGGTTTTGCTGCGTTCCCATAGAAACGAAACTACACGAGTATGGTAATTAATACTGAACACTGAACGCAGGAGCTAGAGTTATTTTTACTCTGGCAACTACTTGACCATAATCATAATCCTAAGTCTATCACGCTCTCTAAACGTGGTAAGCACTATTTTAAACGATATTTATTTATATGACGTTTTGGTCCGGTTGTAGATTTTTACGTCTAGCCGTCTGATTTTGAATTTACTATCCATTTTTAGGGTTCCGTATAGCCAGAATGGCAAAAACGGAACCCTTAAGTTTTCGTCATGTCCGCTTGTCTGTTTCTCCGCGGCTTATCTCAGAGACTATTGGTACTAGAAAGTTGTAATTTTGCATGAATACGAGTATACATATTAATTGGGCCGACAAAGTGGTAGAATAAAATCTTAAAAAAAAAATTTTTTTTTGGGAGTTCTCCCGTACACGTAAAGTGAGGGAAGATTTTTTTATCTCGTCTACCCCATAGTGAGGGTGAGGGAGTGAGGGTGTTTAACTATACCGATGTAAAATGACCCCACACTGCGTACAGTGTGCTTAGGAGTAGGGCTCTGCTAACAACGGATAATTTAAAACGCCTGGAAAAGCGGGAAAAATCATCTAGACTCGATTCCCGTGACAGACGAACTATTTACACATATACAAATTTGTACGGAACCCTCTGTGCGCGAGTCCGACTCGCACCTGGCCGGTTTTTTATGAAGTTGATTATCATGCATTTACCACGTGATTGAATTTTTGGAAAAAAAAACAGGATTTCGTTGGTGACATGACACTCACCGGCGCCGTGATCAGATAGATTTCGTTGGCGTTGGATATTAGAAATACGTGTTAAGGAAATTAGAAAATACATAACATAGCAGTCCTATGGAATAAGGACGATCAAAAATTAGATCTTAATTTGTGTAAATTGATGTGGCCAATTTAGGAACAATTTACTGATGGGCTAACAAAGTTCAAATAGTTCTTAAAAGGAGACACAGATCGTGCGGCGAAGTCACCATAATTTACTGACTACCCATGTTCAAAAGGTTCTTAGAGATGTATAGTATCTAAGGGCCAATTTAAACTCAATTTACGATCAGCAGAGGTGTAAAACGCCTCAACGCTCAAATAATAAATATATGATTATCATACTTAGCAACTGAAAGACGTCTAATGCTGGCCATTGTCTTTCCCAATCATCTCCACGACGATTCATTTTGTGCTACCCGCAGCCAATGGCTACCTGCGATCTTTACTCAACCGTCCGTCTACCTTGCTTGAGGCCTACCAGCACTTCGCACTTCGGTTCGTGGGCGTCATTCTTGAACCTTACGGCCTCAGCCATCAGTTCGACTAATAAATATAAATGCACGAACTTGAAATGTATAAAGTCTTGTACCATCATCATCATCATCATGTCAGCCGAGAGACGTCCAGACGTCCACTGCTGGACGGCGGCCTCCCCCAAGGCTCTCCACTCAGAACGGTCTTGTGCTTTCTGCATCCACCGCGTTCTGACCGACAGCTCGACTCCCCACTCAGACTTACTCAGAGTATTGTAATAAAAACCCATTCAAAGTTTGATTAAATAACTATAATATTGCTTTAGGTTTATATTATTCCACGTAAGGCTTAATGGCGACTTCTTCCCTCTGGCTCTTTCTTCTGTGATAGAACCACTCGATCAGCAGGACTGAAGTTGCGGAGATGAATCCTGATGAAATTTCAACAGGTTGAATATTTACTTAAGTAAAACATAAAGTAGAGTAAAGACTAAAACTACCTACATGCCTAACTAATCACAGTTGAGAACCCGATCATAGAACTAACAAAAAGAGGATAGAAATAGTATTATCATTCGTATTTCATTTCCTTCCAGAACCAATGTTGCCGCTTTTTCCCCTCCACTTGCTATAAAACTTATGATAGCTTTAGCCTTTATGTAAGATACCTATAGTAGGTAGACCACAAGAGTCAGAGTTGGGCTTTTTAATTAGAAGCCTACTGGATAGGTAGTACTAGATCTACTGTATTCTTATCGCAAAAGCCTGGGTTACTTGTTACTGACCATGACTACGACATTAGGGGTATATTCCCTAGAGAGACAGATCCTCTGTACCAGACTCTTGGATGACAAATAAATTAATTACATGTGCATGTGCTTCTCAACATGACTTGTGTTTGAAAATATGACTTGTCTAGGAGTTCTAATGCAATACAACAATAGAAATATTCTTTATAAATTGAATGCCATTGATTCTTCAGTGAGATTACAAAAAGTGTAAGGTCGTCAACTGGCCTTAAATGTTGTATCATAGCATTACACGTAAACAAAATTCGTCAAAAATCTTGAACTTCTTTACTACTAGTAGAACTTCGTCTTTAAAGTATCTTGCTCTGTGTGATTTAGCTAAGTATTTCTTTCATTTATAAGTTGCTCGGAAAATTATCAGGGGCAACATTGTAGCAAGTATATTCCACCAGTTAGATACATATTGAATTCATTAAATCTGTCTACTAAGTAGTTTGCATATGTTGTTTACGCCAATACACGTGCCCGTGGAGTGTTGTCGACGACCTTAGTTTTACGATTAAGATGCCGGTTTGCGAAGTTACAGAATACTAATAAATTAAGAATTCATGTTGATATTCTTTGCGAGAAACACATTCATGGTATGTTCTTCGACCGGTAAAGGTAGCGATATCAATAGCCTCTCTGTGTTACTTCACCCTAATCTTTCACTGGGAAACACTAACCTAACAGTTTTTATCTACACATATGTCCAGTCCTCTAAACCCACAAACATTGTATATTTTATACCGTATGCAAATTATGAAGCTCGGTTCAGAAAACCCTCACAGTCTTCGGCTTCTTGCTTCTACTGGAACCGCGTTCGTAATTCCATACCTTTTTCCCAAATTTCAAACTGATGCGTAAACAGAAAAAAAAAAAAAAAACTCGAATTCATCAGCGGGTCAGTAGTACTCGCAAAGTAACTGAAACTAATGCGTGAATATATTGAAGTTTTTCGTGCTAGCTACCAATTGCTCGAATAGCGTAGTCGGATTAGCGCGTTACCACGGTTTGGTAAAGGTTTGGGTTCGAACCCCAATTCGAGAATTCAATTTTCTGGTTTTTCTGTATACTTATTTACGCATCAGTTTGAAACTTATGCTGCCTGCTTACCAAGGAAGAGTACGAAGAAGGATCCCTGCATGTCGCTCAGGTTGACGGTGTGGTTGTCCACCTCTTGCGCGATGGAGGAGGTCTTCCAACAGCGGTCGCGCTTAGGCAGGTAAGCGGACAACCACTTTGCGATGAGCCCCGCCTTCTGCATGCGGTTTATTCTGGGAGGGTATCATAAATATAAATAAATAAGACATAACGAAAACGGGATTACCTTATAGGTTTGATGAGCACCCGATATTTCGATGCAGTTACATGCATGATGATCACGGGCAAACTCATCGCATCGAAATATCGGAAGCTCATCAAACCTATAAGGTAATCGTGGACAATATCCCGTTTTCATTATGACTAATGCAATTAACCACGAATAAATAAATAAATATCTATAAACTAAAAACAATTACTTCGCTCACCCACGACTACAAGTGAAAATTAGTTATGGCTGTCCGACAAGTGTATGTTTCCATTCAACACCTCCGCTTCCACTGCTACACGAATCAACACGTGCCACACGGACCCAACTATCACCACCACCATTATACTAAAGGCTGACGCGTTTCGGCACTCTCTACGAGGCCATTGTCAAAGCACCCAAACGGCCGTTCCACATACATTGAATTAGTTCGAGTTAAGCCCGAAATGTTTCGGACTAATGCGTAATCCTTCCTCGAAACGCAAACAAAAGTTTCGCTACCGAGTTGTGCGCTCCCTAGGAAGGACTACGAATTAGTCCGAAACATTTCGGGCTAAACTCGACGCAAGAATATAATTTCAACTGAAGTTATAATTAATTTCAACGAAAGACATTAATAATATTAAAGTAGGGGGATGTAAAACGAAAGTTTTGCTAGAAATAAGGTCCTCTGTTGATCCAGACGTAATTAATTGTCATTTATTTCCGTGCTCAATTGTTAAAATATGAAATTTGCGGAATTAGTAATAGTCATATCATAATACGACATCTAGGTTGAAAATGATATACTTAGATAGTGAGAAAAGCTTTCCCCTGCCAAAATGGTTATGACATTATCATAAGATTGATTTTTGCCTGGCTTTGTGTGTGTGTGTGTGTGTTATGTGTTTTAGACATGACATATGACAAATGACTTTACTGTCATGCTTGTACCCTATGTCATGGCGCATAAATATATTAAAACAACTCTGTCTTAAGTTTCGTAGATAAATATTGATTTCTGCGTCTTTATTTTTGTTGTAACTTATCAAGAGTGTTCTAACTTTAAGGGGTTTCTAAACGGGCTATATTTTTGCTGCAATATGTGGCCGGCAACTATAGGCGTCTTTATCTAGCTAGACTCTAGGCAACTATAGCTGTCTCTAGCTGCTAAAGTCAGACAGCAATAGTTGCCGGCATAAAGCAGACAGGCGGGAGGTGCCTTTGGCTTATGTACTACAATTTTTCTGCCACTTTTCGAGGGGGACGAGGAAAATACAGATACAGCACACGTCATGTCAAAATTAGTTACGTTCGTACACACTCACACTGAAAGCACATGTTTTACGCTTATGTCAAAATTTGTTACCCACGTTCCTACAAACTGACACTAAAACAAAATATACCTACAGAATAGCATATTTTCGCATCAGTTTGAAATTTGGAAAAAATAATGTCCATTCCTTTCCTGCTCTAAGGTTGCCGGCCACATTGCAGAAAACCATTGCCCGTATACTGAAACTCTCCATAGCATAGTTACCGACATTGTGTCGTTGGACACTTACTCCTTGTTGAACACGGGCAAGTAGGGGCTGCCGGGGGGCACTATCATTGCTACTTGCTCATCCAGAAACTCCTCTGCACCTGAAATACGTAGTTAACTCGATATCATCATCAACATCATCATATCAGTCGGAAGACGTCCACTGCTGGACATAGGCCTTCCCCAAGGATCTTCACGACGATCGGTTTTGTGCTACCCACAGCCAATGGCTTCCCGCGATCTTTACCAGATCGTCCGTCCACTTTGCGAGAGGTCTACCAACACCTGGCCTTTCCGTATGCGGTCGCCACTCTAGAATCTTAGAACTCGATATGAAAAATGTTAATAGCTGGTTAATGTTAAGGACCGAGCGAGTGGGAAGCGTCTCTATTTCAGCTTGAGCAAAAATTCTTTCGTATGTCCCTCCGTCGTCTGTCTGGTTGTCCGGCTGTTCTGCTGGGCTGGTACAGGTCGCATTTCTCAACCGTATCTCGTGAAATATTATGAGCAGGTTCGATAATTATATCGATTTTTTGTCTATTCTGTTTTTGGAATTTTTTCGTTTGTCTACAACTCACAGAGCCACTAGTATTATGTAGCTATCGTTGATTAAATTTAACTCGACTTAATAGGTACGTGGCTTACATATATGTACCAAACTTCAACTTAATCTGTCCAGTAGTAGTTTCCGAACAAATTGTCTGTGACAGACGAACGGTTCTAATCCTAAACTGGTTCCGTTTTTTCCTTTGAGCACATGAAACAATGAAAGTGATCACGCCATACGCTATATAGCTTTGTACCTAATGTATTGTTGACTTACTGAGAGCAAAGCTGCAAGTGTCAGTGGCCAGATGTTCCGCCCTCATCAAGTAGCTGAGCCGCAGCTTCCAGTCTATGATCACGTGGCGTTGGCTGCGTACGCGCATAAGCAGCGGAGATCCTGCGTGAAAACGATACTAGTGGATTGCACGCAGGGAAACTGAATTGCAGTATTATAGGGAAGCAAGGATTGGCTCCGTCGATAGAAGTCGGCTTTATTAATTGACAAGCTGAAATCGATCACGCTTCTGTTCATGATGAGGCCTCCCCTAATGAAGTGCTGTAGTGCCCTAAAGCTAAGCAAGCTAAAGAGCTTGTCGCACTTGTCGAAATTCAGCATCTCCTGCAGAATTTCGCAGATCGTCATCCCACATGGATAGGGCGTCCTACGCACTACGTATAAATAAAATTAAGAATAGTATTATTGTAATTTGTAACTCACTTGTTTGCAAATGTCCTTCCATGCCAGAAGACTCTGTAGTAAGCTCAGCGCCTTTAAGAAGCGAAACGTATTTGGGCTCATCGGAGTTCTGGAAAATTAAGTCACAATTAATACCATTTTCATTTTTGTGCCAGCTCTTAAGTATATGCTTTTACATGCGAGAGAGAGCACTTCAAGAAAGTACACCTCATGTAGTGACAAATCCTCATGCCGACTTACTTGACGACCGCGGTAGCTTAGTGGTTAAGGAACCTCTGACTCTATAGGTCCAAGCCCTCCGATATGCGGAGTCAAGCCCCCGGTCGCAACTCTGAGATTTTCGGAACGTATGTGCGAAATTACAGCTTTTCGGTGAAAGAGAATACCGTGAGGAAACCTGCACACTGCTGCGTAGAATTCAATGTTGTGTGAAGGTTCCAATCCGCAGTGGCCCGCGTGAGAGGGTTTTCAGAGGAGGCCCGTGCCCTGCAGTGGGACGTACAAGACTGGCGATAATGATGACGATTTATTTCATTTACTTGCAACTCCGTCTCCAAGTAGCTCCCCTTGCTGATCGACCAGGTGTAAAAGGCCCGGTTCTCCAGCAGTTCCGCCACCGTGGTCACGGGCATCTCCTGCTTCGGGAACGTGAGAAAGGCCACCAGGTTCCCAGAGTAGGTAGTGACCACGACCAGGACGACCAGCCACCAGGTGCCGACTACCAGGCGGCCGCTGTCCGCGCGGGGGAGGTACATACCGCCTGGAAAATGAGGTACCATTGGGAGCTTTGGCTTGTAATTTTCTTCTTCTAGTGCCCTCTCCTATCAGAGGTCGGCTTTATCTTTATTTTAGGGACGGAAAGAGGCATCTGGTACCAGTCTCTAAAGTTTCTTAACCAGAAGGTAGGGTACTCCTTAACTACAAGGGTACGTCCTCCCTGTCTACGGCAACAGTTGTAATAAACCAAGATTTGACCTAAACGAATATTATTCATCATTGTTAGGAAGATTATACATACTTTTCGAATAAAAATTCAGCAGTCGTGGTTACAAGTGGAAAACTAGGGGTGACTGTATAGATTTTTTCTCTACGTGCTTTATTCTTGTTAAATTGTGGCTTTCGAGGAAAACTAAATTACACGTTTTTTCTGATAAGAAATAATCTAAGTACCTATAGCACGGTTACAAAATTACTCATTTGCACAAAAAAAATACAAAGGACAAGTCTTAAACTTCTTTTCTACTTAGACCCGGTTAAGCCCGCATCATACTTTTTCTTACCTTGCTGCAGCAAAGCCCCGTAAATGTACCATAAGCAGTTGTGTATGGTGGCCAGGCCCCCCTGTCTGGGTACCCCCATGGCCTCGTAGTATGGACTGAGGCGATGCACGATGTAGAGAGTTGGACCCATGAGGACCACTGCAAAGCCTAAGCAGAGCCAGGTCTGGAATATGAAAATAATGATTCTTGAAAAAGCCGTGGTAGCCTAGGTAGTTTGACCTATGGCCTAATTACTAGCAGCTAGTGGTTATTTCTAGTAGTTACATCAACGTAATGCTCACAGTCATAGTCATCATAATAAAGTTCGGCTACTCCAGAGTGATGCGGTCTGTCAATGAATCAAGTTAAGACACAGACGGACTGTGGGATGCCCCGTATGGTGACATTCTGGCTACGACAAACATCTTCATCACACGCATATACCTACATTGTACTTACATCGGTGGTGAAAGGAAGTAGGAATAGCATGGCTCTGCTGAGCTCCCGCGGCCGCGCTATCAGGAAAGCGTAAGGCTGCGTGCTCACTGGAACCGTGTAGTTTATACCTGGATGACATAGCAATTTATTGTTAGGCCAAGACCAAGAAAATACTGCTGTACCCAGTAGTGGCCCACCAAAATGAATATGGTCGTCATCCCAGCTGACAGTCAGACAGATGTCAGATCGACGGTATTTGCTCCAATGGAGACTACGGATGGGGCGACACAGTTTTGGCAGCATTGCTTATACCACCGTTTGATGTGAGGGAGTTCGAAACTATGTTCAACAGTTGTTGACATCCTAGGGTTGAAAAAAAGAAGAAAATATCTTTTCTACCTGGGTTTTTATCCGGTAGGACTGTAAAAGAAGCAGCAGCAAAAGCTGCCTGCCCTCTTGCTACCGCCATCATGGTCAGCATAGCGTTCTGGCTGTACGTGCTCTGAAAAAAAATATAACGTTATCATATTTTGTCTTTGTACCTGTAACGATTTCATGATCTTAATCTATCCGGAATCCGACCCAATAACATCAGATTACACATCGACATCATGGTACAGGTGTAATAACCACACTAGACAAAACTACTTACTTCAGCGGAAGTCTTATTCGACAAGGCGTCTTTGATATCTCCAGGGAATAAAAGTTTGAGTCTGAAACATGGTACAAACATAAAAGAAAATAAGAGAAAAAAAGAAATAAAAAATAAGAAAAAAATAAGATTAAATAAGAGTTTATTTAATTGAATTCTAGAATAATAACAAACAGATTATTAACCGTATAATACTTGTCAAGTAATTTATCATTTATGTACATACGTAAAGTTCTTGTTTTTGGCGAGTTGATTGACGATGTCAAATATCAGGCCAGTGTAACTGGAGATGGATCCAGATTCGTTGGCTTTCAGAATCGTCCAGGGAGGGTTCTGTAAAAGTTAATACCTATTTAAAAAGATTTGTAATCTGTAAGATTTATAATGCCAGCGGTTAACACCCTGCACTGCTGTTTAACGGTAAGATTAGCAAGTATGGTGCTGGTATAGGTCCTTACGTGGTAGGTGATGACGGGCAACATTTTCCCTCGGAAACCGTGGGCGATGTGCGGGAACAGGAAGTCCGTGAACCTTGTCCCGTCGATGGGACGCCAGTAGCCCACCTGTACCCAAAACAACTATTATCATACGGTAGTTAAGTAATTCGTTTACTGGAAGCGTTTTCTTTTCAATTACTTACCAATGCATTGGGAAATTCCCGAGCACCTAAATCGCTCTTTGCAACAATACTTTTGCGCGTTTTTTCATCCTCCAATCCTGAAGTGAACCCTGGCTGTACCTAGTTATAGCATGTTACACAAGCTGTTATTTAATATGAAAGTGTATTTTGTATATTATTTTCATTCGTTTTCAGCTTATCAGTTTGAACAAAAACGCTTTCGTATTATCTGTCTGTCTGTAATGGCTGTAACATTTCTCAACCGATTCTCATGAAATTTTGTGAGGAGGTTCAATAATTATATCAAACACGGCCGGTTGAAGTACTGCACACCTGGTGAAACTTACTTGCAGCAGCTCAATCTGCTCAATGATGCCCGTGGTTTCGTTGTCACTGGTGTCGCCGGCGTCGACGAAGCCGCGGTACGTGGAGCCCCAAGTGTCCGCCGCGATGGCGCGCCACGTCGAACAGTTGCCGCACTTGCTGTTAGCTGTTATGTGTTGCTGGTAACACACGAATGCAATAATTCAAGAAGCTGGCCAAAGAGCGGGGAAGTAAATGAGAAATAAGCTTTGCATGCCGTTCTAGAACAGACCAGCTTTGTAAACCGAGAATTTGGTCCTAGAACCCCGCTCCTCTTTAAATGTAGCACTTTTTTGGAGAAGTCTCTTTAGTTAATTTTAGTGTTCTTATGAACAACTGATAGCTAAGATGCTTTTATAGAGAAAATTACCGTATCAAGGGTTTCTTAATTAATTTTGTTCATGCAAGAGATACACAGCTTGTAAAGGTAGCTTTCATGACTATACCTATCGTAATTCGACTCGGCAAACGTTGTAGGACGCCAGGTGGGATGACGAACTGCGAGAGACTTTAGGCAGATGCTGGATGCGGCAAGCTGAAGACCGGGCGCTATAGCTCTTATTAGGGGAGGCTTATGTCCAGCAGTGGACCAACTTAGGCTAATGATAATATTGATTTGATGACGATGTCGCAATTTAGAGTAGGCACTTTAAATTTTCTGTCAATTTCAATTCCTACCATCATGTGCTTCAGCAGCATATCCCGACGCTGCAGTTTCGACGGTCGGATGGCCTCCCACTCTTCGTCAGAGACCTGTGCTGCCACGTCGAACTCCTCCTGCACGGCTGCGTCCAGGGCTGAGATGAACGCCGTCATCATCTCTTCGGCGTAGCACATTATGCCGTTCTGGAGAATAAAAAGAGATATGATCAAGATTTTAAATTAACTGTTGGTTGCATAACGAGTAGTATAAGCGAACTTGTGACCATTTTTTTTAATTTAGCCGTACATCATCTACATCATCACCATATCAGCCGAAAGACGTCCACTGCTGGACATAGGCCTCCCCCATGGCTCTCCACTCAGACCCTCTTAAGTGGCAGTGGGCGGGGCACGTTGCTCGCAGAACTGATGGTCGATGGGGTCAGAAGGTCAGAAGGTTCTCGAATGGCGAGAGCCGTACAGCCGTCTACGAATTCGACTAGTCTGCTGATAAATTGTAATCCATCTAAGCGTCGATGATACGTCGGCGTCGACGTAACGGTTCATTGTGGTAGAGATTTAAAGAATAAGAGAAAGCTCTTGTGCACAGGACATAAACAGGCTAGAGATCAGAATTTAATCAAATGAATTGAGTGAAGCGGATGCTCTACGCGCTAGGAGGCAAAACGCTAAAATTTGATGGCTCTTTTTGAGCAACACACGCCGAAAGGGCGCCGAAAGAAATCCTCATTCTACCTCTACCGATCAAGGCTTCGGGCCAGCGCTTGCTGTCTCCGCCATCGTTAGACACCTCGTATTTTGTTTCTACCTTTCTCGTTTTCAATGAGTACAAATTGCTCACCCTACAATCCTCCCGATTCTCTGTAATATTGTAGATGTACGCCACATTCTCGCCCTCATACAGGGCGTTGATGAGCACCGACAAGTTGGCGTGGCGGCTGTCTGTATCCGAGATCACGTACAGCCACTGCGCCTGCGTGTGGGACATGCCCAGGTCACGGGCTGTCTCGGCCATTGTGGACATGACGTCAGACGTTACTATTGCTATGAAGTTTTCGCCTGCAATTTCAAAAACCCACTGGGAAACCTTTAAAAAAAATACCAACCTAAAGATAAGTATCACACTGCGAGAACATCTTACGGTGGATGACGATTCAGCTGGTTGGACTATCCTGGTATTCTTCGTCAAAAATGTTAGAGGGTAACACTCTCGTCCGACCAACGTAGAATCAATCCATCTAAACATAGCATACTCACAGCGTTTTTAAGAAAGGAGTTGAGTATCATCCTGGTGAGCCTGTATGTCTATGTCAGTCGAGCTATGGATGTAGAAAGTGACCTAGCTAAGGTTAAGTGCAAAAATATCATCGTACACCGACATAAGAGCCATGGGAAATATTTTTAAGTAAGTTGTATGCACCCTATTTTGGCACTTGACTTTGTGTTTGGATATAAAAAGGATTGCTTTCATCCTCAGTGGCCTTCTGGTTAAAATGGTCTCAATGTCAGTGGTGGCAAATTTCAGGGCAGCCCAGGATTAAAATACACTACGCCATCTCTTAACTTAAACATCTAGCAGGTTATAAAGTTTTACCCAAAACATGAACTTACCGATATGTTTCACAGGCAGCTTCGACAGAACTCTATGCATCTCCTTCCTCCTCAGGTATTCGTTGATCTCGTGTTTCATCTTAAAGACGGTGAGTGATATAGTCGGCACATCGTCGTCGTCTATTTGCGACGTCAGCGACTGGACCACCCGGGATACCATGTCTCGATCTGGAGCCATTCATTTTTAGTAGTTTGAGAGTTAGTGTTCAACTGAACAGCGAATAAGAAAGACGTAAAGACGTAAAAAAAACTGTTCGTAAGTATCATCCAACAAATAATCCTCAATACTACTTACTCAGAATTATGGTGACACAAAAGGCCACCTACCTCTAAAAAGCATAGATCTCCACTCATAATGAATTTGCCTACATTCAAAAGTGCAGCAACGCTGGTTTTTAATTAGCTCAGTTTGGGATGCGCGGATGAGAAAAATATGGGAAGTATTCTAATGTCCATCAAAATAAATAGCAAAACAACATATGAGCTGTTTTGCTCAGAATATTATAAACTAGCCCACAACCAAACATTGACCCATAAGCTAAACCTTTTCAAAGTGAAGTGACAATTTAGCCAAAACACACGAAGGTCACGAAGTGAGAAAAAAGTGTAGCCTGCCTAATATTAAGTAGTTGCAACATCTACCAAACTTGGTCCTTTGAACCGGATCAGTCGACCCTTCAAGCCAAATAAAAACTTCACTTACTTAAAGTATCGTCGTGTAAGATTATTGCCGACTTCCAATTGAAAGCTTTATTTGTTCGGAGATCCAGCAGAAGTTGAGGCAGCTCTTGTCCAGGATCTGTTAGTAAAAGCATTTTCTATACACCTGCTCGACAATACCTCATTACAATACAATGCAAACCTTACTTAAAGCCAATCTCGCAAAAGTTGAGAAAAGTTGAATTTATTCCTCGGGGGTTAAGTCTGTTTTTGTCTTGAGCTTGTCTTCTATTTCAATTTGGCGGACATTATCAGTTGTATAATATGAATAACGATGATAATAATGGTGATCGAACCTGTGTAAGTGACAGTAATTGCAGAGCCTGGCGGCAGACGAGGACAGTCGACCTCGGTCAGGGCGAAGAGAAGCAGTTCCTCTTCCGCTGCTGTCCGTGAGAATAGGGACCAGGTGTCCGCGCATGACGCTATGCTGAACACTGCTATGAACCCTGGCGAGGATTATGGAAGAGTAGAGTGCCATGGCACGTCAAGCGTAAAGAGCTCCGCTAGAGAAATCCGCTAGGATCGCTATAATGTCGAGTCAGGTCTATCTGTCGTTTTCCATGAATAAAAAACAAGCTTGACACTAGTGGTCCTATATAGCGGATTTTTAACTAGCAAATGCACTCATTACATTAAACGGGTATAGCTCTGCGACTTAGGGCCTTCATAGGTACCAGGTAAAGAGCTATAAACCGTACAAATAATTATTACTGGTGCTATAATAATAATTATTAATAATGCTACCCACATACGAGGGAACAGCTCCCCAACGATTTTCGACGATTTGCTGTTACGTACATCTATTCCTGCTTGTTTGCTATTGCACCGGTGGCGTGTCAGTTTGACGTAAGTAGATAGCTATCCACAAGAAAAATTGAAACTCTTTATTGGCTTTATTTCACATAAAAACTTACATAATTATTATACTTTATAGATCCCAGGACAACAGCTACAAGTAAAAATGCGGAATTGTGCCTTAAAAATTATCTCGGTCACTTAGCCTGCGAGCGACTGGCAGGACATTAAAAAAACAAGAAAATTTTAAAGAACAGAAAAACAAGGTAGCAAAGGAAAAAATAAATCAAAGGAAGGACTTTGCAAGGATTGTCACAAATATAATACTGAATAAATTAATTTTCACAACACCTGCTCGACAATGCCTCATTAAATATCATGCAAACTTCACTCAAAGCAAGTCATTATTACCCCTTGGCTTTAGCCGGGCAGTAATATTGTACTGGATTTCATTATAACCCGCCGGGCAATAATGAGATTTGTACTTCTAATAGTTCTTATTGTTATGGTCTAAAAGTTCAATTTCGTTTAAGATCGAACTTCTTTGAAAATCGAGTTGGCCACAGCCAAATAAAACAAAAGCAAGACGCCGCTGCCTCACTACCACTACGCGGTCTTCGACCATCCAAGTACGCAGTAAATAAAATTGCAAAGACTAATTTTAATAAAATGTCGAGTGATGGAAGTGATTTGACGTCGGAGTCCATTAAATTAGATGCCTTAGGCATTGTTCGTAATATCGTAATCTACTCCCAGAGGAGTCAAAAGAGAAAAATACGGCGCAAAATGTGGAATTTTGAATGAATTTTAAATATCTATTGTGAATGAAGCAGTAAGTAGAGTACTACCTGCTTTATTGAATGTATTTCTTGTAGCTATTGCAGCTAAGTAGGTACCTATACATAATAATAAATAAACTCGACTTATGTACGTGAGTGATCTGTTTTATTTCACTATGATTGAGTCTCATGGTAGTTTCATGTTAAAAGCGGCAAATCTTTACGGAGAGGCATTTCTTTTTATTGTCTCGCAGTAGGTGAGAAATGTAGAGTATACTCCTTAGGGATAAATATGTTTTGTCTTGGGCGCGATTAAATCCTTCGCTGCACTCTGGACTCAATCTTAATTCCCTCGCTTCGCTCAGGAATTAACTCATAACACCCTCTCTACGCTCGGGGGTTAAATTTGCAGTCCTTCGTTACGCTCAGTATTCAATAACACCCCCGTGACATAAAACAGTGCTTTATCCTCTTGGTGTACAATCTACTATTCTTTCGTTCATCTTATATTATTGCCACACCTATTCCCCCTCCACCCCACCGCATCCTTGCTTTATCAAAGCATCTGTGCTGTAATCGTACCAACCTTTCTTGAGACTGATGGTGCTCCACGAGTAGTAATAAACCACCACTCCACCGTGCTTCAAATCGACGCGAGCCAACTCCTTGATGTAATCCTTCAGACCCTCTAGCAAAGTTTGGTACTGCTCGCCAAGGTACTGACGGTCTAGTACCACCGCTGGAAAAGTCTTAGAGGTTAGAGGAGGTTAGAGAGTCTTAAAGGTTAGAGGAGGACCCAATCATCCATCCAAACGCTACAAAGACACTTTTTTACTAAAAAGTTTCACCGAGTCGCGGTTTAAGACACGATAGACGTACCTACACGTGCTTTTTCCAAATTTCAAACTTACGCGTAAATATACAGAAAAAACAGAAATAATAATTCTGGAATTGGGGTTCGAACCCAAACCTTTACCTAACCGTGTAACGCGCTAATCCAATTACGCTATTCGAGTACCTACCTAATTAAAATTAATTCTCGAATTGGGGTTTTTAATTGCTCGAATAGCGTTTAATTTCGAACGGGACGATGACCGAAAAATAAAACATACAAAAAGTTAGTACACTGTACGTACTTAACTATATATTACCTGTCTACCTGTACCAGTACCTGTCTACAATATTCTGCTAATAGCATTTATGTCACAGCGATTGATGTAAAATAAAACCAGAAACTTGGCGTAACTCTGTTCTGAGCTAGAGGTCGATAATGTCTAATGCTATACGGCCTTTTTTAGAATTAATGGCATTTTTTTATTGAATTAAAGTCTCAAACATTGGTACGTTTGCCTTAAGCTAAAGCTAAAATTTAAGTGTTAAGTAAATAGAATTACTGAGATTGTACTTTATGTAAATACATAATTGCAAACACAACACAGTTCTCCACTAACAGGCCAATTTCTAAGCAGCCTTTTACTAGCTTAAAAAGATGTCTTTGATCCTTACCGATGGAAGCGTTTGCCGTGATCAAAGACGGAAAATCTTCGCAGCGTGCTCCCACGAAACAAACGAGCATCAGCCATATTCGCATCCTGTAGTGCTAATGACCTGCAGCCTTGTGCCGGCAAATATGACACACACATCATTTGAAACTTAATTAACGGTTGCTAATTATTATTTAGGGTTTAATCACTAGTGAACACAGGTGGGCATGTTAACTGCACGCGAGACAACGGCCTGTATGCCATTTGATTCATGAATCGGTTCCTTACGTGAATCGTATGGAGTATGTTATGTTGTAAAATAAAGGGTGTGCTGAGAAAGTTTACCTAATAAATAATTTTGTTTTAAAAAAACACGTTTATATTCTCCCGGTGCCTATAATATCAGCAGCGGGGTGGCAGTGTCATTCCTTTCGAGTCTGATATAAGCCAGAAAAGGACGGCATGCTTGCTTCGCCCGGTCTCAGCGAGTATGTACAATCGGGGTAAGACTTTATATTTGAACATGTTAGACCTGGCGTTTTAAAAAACCTTTTTTGATTTACCCCTGGAAAATGCAAACATGGCTCTCTGTCCCTTCTAAGAAAGAACAATTTGAATCCCGTGCCCGTACCCATTGGTACCTATTGTCATCTTGATTGTTACCCCTCAAGAAACATAGTCTTACCCCTTTGGGGGTAATTACCCCCAGGTTCGGAACAACATGTCTACGATTCGTCTGGTAATGGTAGATAAGTATCTACCTCGTTACTTACGCTCAAAAATGTCATGTGATCAATTATTTTTCTCTCACAATGTTCTTTTTGGAACACCTTTTATAAAGCAAGGGCTCGGAAAGGTCAGACAACAGGCGTTTTAAAAATGCATGATACAGATAGGTAGTAGGTAGTGGATCCTACTTTCTCACGTATGAAATAATTTCCAAGAATACGAAACAAAAATGAAATTTTAATTGCATTCGTCTCTCTTTTGTTTAATTGATACTTTACGTAACACTTACTTATGTAGGTATTTGCTACTTCTTCGAACTAAAATACCTACATAAGTTTAAGTATATTAATACCTCCCTAACTATGTAGGTGCCTATAGCCTTGACCAGGATAAAGCGAAAAAGTCAAGAGTTACCTCCTGTCGGGGTCATCTTTAATTTTATACACCTACACATTTATAGCTTTTGTCAATTAGCTAGATTACTGCTACGATTTATCAAATGCCGTCAAATCTTCAGGACTCTATTCGATGCAGTTTGCGCTTAAAGATTGAATGAAATCCCTTGAACGTTGCGGAAATAGAACCACGAAGAGCAACTTTTACCAACAGTGGCAATTTTTTTAAGCACATTTATTAGTAACACGTAATTCACATAGCTAACCTTAGGTTAGGTAGGTTAGGTGCCTTTGGTAAATTTTAGTTGTCGATCAGGGCAGTAAGTAATTGAGCACAAGGACGGGTCGGCATAAATGCCAAGGATTTTCCTTCAAGAAATACTTTGTCATGGTTATCTTTATGCTCAAAGAACTCGTTCCCGAACCGTACTAATCTAAACCTAACCGAGAGATATGGTTCTTTGTACAATGAGCAGCAGATTTATAAACTTAACTGTCTTCTTGTGACTAGCACAACTTTACTATCTGCATAAAGGGGATCATTGTCATGTTTTTTAGCTTAGCTACTGACCAATTATGACGAGGTACTTACCTATAGGTAGGTATATCGTGGGTAAATCAGTTATGATTGTGATTTGTGTATGGGTACATACGACAAAAATGTGTAAAATTAGGTAGAAAGTTGAAATTTGACTTACAATTTCCGCTCCTAAGGGAAGGGGAGTGAAAGTTTGTACGGGAAAACATTATTTTCAAAGTTACGTTCATAAAACTTAGACATTGGATAGGGAGAGTCTGCGAAATACCCACAGGATAGGGTGTTCCGGTTCTGACACGGGAGCGAAGCCGCTGGCGAAAGCTAGTGGATTTATATAAACGCGGGGAACCCCACGGAAAATTCGTGAAATACCATAAATTACTTTTGTCAGTCGTTTCACACAGTAACTGAAACATGCCGAGTGACAGTTGACATTTGACATTGACGTAGCTTTTGAGGTTATGATCGTCATTGTTTTTGTTTTCGTTTTCACTTCACGCACCTGAATTAATTGTTTAGCATCCAATTGCCCAGCCAGTTCTATAATGTCCACAAACTACGCAAACATTTTCGTCACAGTAGGCACCACAAGATTCGATGCCCTCTGCAAAACAATTACAAACGCATCCACACTAGAAACTTTGAAACAATTGGGATGTAAAGAAATTACGATGCAAATTGGTGCCAGTGAGTTAGAAGTTGGACAATATGTTAAATCTGGAATAAATGTACGTGTTTATAAATATAAGGACTCTCTTGAAGAGGATATAAACTCCGCCGACTTGGTTATAAGCCACGCCGGAGCGGGTACTTGTTTAGAAGTCCTCGAGGCTAAGAAACCCCTTCTAGTTGTTGTAAATGAAGACCTGATGGATAACCATCAGCTAGAACTGGCGGAGCAGTTGCAGGTGGATGGTCACCTTTATTATTGCACCTGTGATACACTGGAGAGTACATTACAAGAGGTGGACTTTACGCTGTTGAGTCCTCTACCTAAGCCTGACGCGTCGTTGTTTATTAAATATTTGGATGATGTGTTCAAGGTTAAATGCTAATGCTGGGTTTATATAAGCTTGATCACCATTGGCTGCTTGCAGAGAAATTCTATGCAACATGTGACCTGAGATAAGAACTGTAACAGAACACTACTCATGTCCATAATAGGTAGGTATCAACTAAAATTCATAAACTAGTGTGCAAATATGATTATGTTGTTACAAAGTGAGGCTGATTCAAGATGAACCCTTAAAAAATACAATTAGGTATTTGTAAATATTTATCATGTAAATGTATAGAAATATGTGTTTTATTTTAAGGGATTAATAAAACAATGTTTTTAAATATGTGTTTTAATCAAAAAATACAGATCACTAAGAAAAACAAATACCTTATAATAATAATTAATATACTTGTTAGTAAAACAGAAAATATTTCAAGTTATATGGTACGAGTTTACCACTGACAGATGGTTTGACTTCATTTCATTTTCAAATTTATTGTCATACAAATAAAGTACTTATTACAAAATCTATAACATGTTTGAAAGATTTTGTAATAAGTACTTTATTTGTATGACATTAAATTTGAATGAAGCAACTTATCTGTAAGTGATAAACTCCAAGTAATCTTTTAATAGTAGGAAACATTTAAATGTAAGTAAACTACGATAAGTCCTTTTTCAGAGAATGAATAAAAATAATCATTATTATGACCATTTGAAGATTAGGAAGCTAATCCAATCTAAAATAAAACACTGGTGTAAATCTGGGCTTTAATACTCTACAAATATTAAGTCCTTAGCATTATTACCAGACATTATAAACTTTTAATAATTTTCATTGAAATGAGATAATGACACCAATTAAAAGCTTATGATGTCTTTATTATATTACAAAACATGTAAAACGCACAACTCAATTTTCAGGTGTTTATTAAAGTTTTACACTAGTTTTTTAGCCTCAAAGAAGCTCTTGAGATGCCTCATCTGCCAGTAGCCGATGGCGAGGAGGACCCCGGTCTGGAGGAGGCTCCACCACAGGACACGCTGGTTGGTGCTCTCTGAAGTTTGTCTGAAGCGTTCCTCACGGTGCTGGAATATAATGTGACAAATACTTTAAACCCTTGATAGGCAAATAAAAAAGTTAACCATCTGGTCTCACAATATACATAAACCAAATAAAGAGAAAAGCCAGTGCTGTTTCAAATCAGGAGATTAAGGAGTTGGCTCATAGGAGAGATGGTTGGAAGATGGTCCGCAGAATAATTCTCTTAAGTTTGTTTATGCCTATGGTCTATGATTGAGTCTGATGCTGATTTAATGTTAAAAATGACTTGCTTACCCGCTGGTAGCTCTGCTCCTTGGTGATCTGGTGCACCTGGTCGAGGAGCTGACGGATACGCAGCTGCAGTTCAGTCAGCTTGTCTTTCTGTGCCACATTGGCATAATCCACAGCATGCTCACCAACTTGGATATCCAAATGGACCTATATTATTAAGAGAAGCCATTTAATGATTTATACTTTTGCTGCTTTACATATTAACTTGGAGACAATGCTTAAACACTTTTTTCTAAAAGTAATTTTGTTCAACTATAACATTACAAATCCAACAGTCCATTAAAATTTATTACTGCTACTGTAATGTTTAAACAACTGTCCAAACAATCATTTTATGTTCACTTATTTAGCAATAGGATAATAATTTTGATTGTAGTCTTCATTGTCTTTAAGCTTACATGAAGTTTAAATTATTTCACTGGAAAGTATAAAAATGTGAACTAAACAACAACAATCACACATTAACACAATTTTTGTCATCATGTCACAGTATTAATTTAATTTACAAATTTATAGGTCTCACATGAAATCAACATAGCAGCTTAAATTATCACAAATATTGAATTCTACATAGATTTTCTGCAAATGTAATATTTTAATGAACCGGAACAAATTTCAGTTTACTAGAACTACCACCAAAACAATAGTAGTTTTTGTTAAAAAAAATTACAATTTCTGAATGCTAGTTTTTCTATACTTTTGTTTGCTTTTATTTTTGCATAAAATTATACCCATAAAATCTTACCCTCAATTGTGACCCAGTAAACCAAGAAGTACTGTTAGAGTACATGCAAATGACGTGCTCTCCGGGAATAGTGGATGTAAATGACATCATGCCCTCAGACGAGTAGACGCGAGAGAGAACCACGCCGTCATTGGGGTCACGGACTTCCACGTGCATGCCAATTCCTGGTGATGATGGCATGAATCCACCCGACCGGGGGTCATACAATTCCACTTTGTAATTTACTGGAAATTAAGAAAATCACATTATTATCAAGGCTAATAACACTAGAATATCAAATAAAGGAGTTTTTAATGACGGCAGGACAAAATTAAAAAGAAATAATATGTATTACCAATAACAGTCGTGTCATCCGGTATTTCTTCTATAAAACATTTTCGTTCCCCTTCTGCTATGTGGAAATATAGCGCAGAGGCCGCGTCAAGTATTAGGAATAAAGCTAGAACAGAGGAAACTTTAAATAACTCCATATTTTCGTCCTTTCGATAAATCGGCGAGTATCGGAAAAAATGACACACGTCAACACATAGTCCAAACGTTCGGATTCATGGTGGGAGTAAAATAAATGTAGCGCATGCTTTTTAGCATCGGCTTACTATATTTTATACTTGAACACTATTCAGGTGGAATAAATGTTTTGCTATTAATATTAATGAAAACATGTAACCATATATTATTATTAATAATGCCAACAATAACCATCGAGTAAAACTTAGAAATTTATCCGAACCTTGAAGCGTTTTTCATTTGCGCAATCTATTTTAGTTCGGATTATTGCTTGCAGTAAAAAATTTAAAACACTCAAATCTTTTATATGTACTTTGTACTCCGTTGTACGTCAAACTATACGTAGATGACGAAAAGATAAACAAAATCTTAAAATTAGTTACAATTACAACCAATGAAATGACATGTGATAACTAAGGTCAAATGAACCCTTCAAAAATCTTAACTGTCTGTAGTTTACTTTAAGCGTAATGTTTGAGTTTAAACTGAAGTTAGTACGCAGGGGCGCAACAAAAAAACACTTTTTTGAACTAACGAACGTATTAACCGTAGTAATAGCTAATCGACGACCCGTCACCGTGACTTTGACAACTTGCTTCTGACGTAGAACTATTTACGTGCTTTTGCTTTGTCAAAACGAAAATCAAAACGATTTCGTTGCGTTGCATGCGTGTTTAAATACGAAACAAAACGATGTGTATCCAGAAATAAAATTCCCTTATTTTCATAAAGCCATAAACATTGTAAATTCTTATATGATAAGATTTATCGAAACCTAAGATAATTCCATAACAAATATTCAATACAATGGATCCCTTCATAATCGCTGCTATTTTAAGTGCTATAGTAATTGTTGTTCTATCCATTACTTTCCTACGAGTATTTCAAGTAAAACCGCAATGTAAGTTAACATATTAACATAACACGACAATTTCAGAACTAAGGTAAATTAATTGGTTTCAAATAACCTTTCACTTTTGTTATTACTTTTCAGCTGCTGGGGGCGCTAGGCCCGTCCCACAGCGAGATGGGGGCCCAGGTAGAGTGCAGGCTGTTAGGAACCAAAGGGCACGGATGAGAGCTAATGGTAACTTTCACAGTTAATAATTACTTATACTAAACTTTTATGCTGATAACCTTTGGGGTTACAAAATATTTTTGTAAACGATTTTTGAGGATGTTTGTAACTTTAGGTCAAATGAGTGAACCTTAGCTGAATTATTAAAAAAAAAACTGTAAAAGTTTACATTTTTAATACAAGCTTTTTCACCAACTGTACTTTGTCAATTGTCATATAAGTTACCATATCCAACAAATGTCAAATCAATGCTATTAAACATTGAAGAGTCCCTGCCTGTGAAGATGATCCTAGCCTAGCCACCAGAGCTTCACTGCCAGATTATGGTATTGTCACTGGATTTACATAAGTATTCAATATTTCATCTCAATCTGTTGAGGAGAAATGCAAGATTTGATCTGACTGAACATACATACAAACATTGTAACTTAAATAAAAACCAGGACCTTTGTTGTTATAGCAGCTCGTAATCAAGCAGCCTTCGAGGAACAGGAGCCTGGAGCAGCTGATGCAGTAGAGGAGGAGGGGGGTCAGGACGCACAGAAATTAGATTTTGAAGACAAGATGGGGGCCAAGGTAAATAGTTTTCCTCTTATTCGTAAACCTATTTTAACTAAATACCATTAAAGTTTGTTTGTTCTGTTTTGTCACATTGACATTTCCGTTTGTAAGAATAAGACAAAACCTATTTTAATGAATGGAGGCTTGAGTGATGTTTATGAATAATGGCTTTAGAGTATAATAAGATGCTATTGTATTTAGCAGAGGTCTAAGTGACATAGCGTCTCGGCAATACCGCGTAACTAGCACTGGCAAATACTGCGTATCTGCACAACACCCATAGGGAAAATCCGCATAACTGGAATTGGTTGATCTAACAAATGTAGCCAAATTAAGATTTCCCGCCAACTAATGTACAATTATAAGATAAGATTATATCAGTTCAAACACCCATTGCATTTAGGTTTTGTATAGATACGCAGTATTTACTAGTGTTAGTTACGCGGTATTGCACTATCCCCAACGATAGGTACCAAATTAACTACAGCAGGGTTATTATTTCAAAGCAATGCAACATTGTATAGATGTTGACAGTCCTTTTGATTTTATCGTCTTTGGTACTGTTAACTGCAACTGCATCAACTACAGTGATACTCTTATACATGTAAGAGGATAATGGTATTGTTAATAAATCCTAAATCCAAATAAATCCAATATTGTTTACAAAAATTTGCTTAGTCAATTAATTACTCCATGTAGAAACGTGCGAAGCTGGAAGCGAAAATGAAGAAGAAAAAAGCCAGAGAAGCCGAGGAGCAGATGCGGGAGATGAAGAAAAAGAAAAATGAAGAACTCGAAGAGGAGAGGAAGAAAGCAGAGGAGAAACTAGAGGTAAACTTTTGATTAAATCTTTTTAGTTTTTACTAGTTTTCGGCCGCGGCTTCGATCCCGTGGCAAAACTCTATCCTGTGGGAATGTCGGAAAATCCCGCCTTATCCCGGACGTAAAAGGAACCACTATGCCCAATTTCAGCTTTCTAGGTCCAGGGGTTTCGGCTGGGCGTCGATCAGTCAGTCAGTCAGGACTTTTCTTTATATAGATCTTCTTTCATCATTCAACTGAACAGTGGCATAGTGTGAACTATAATATATATTTATTTAATTATGAAACATTACACTACCATTACAGAAAATCCAATTCGATAGTGTACTAACTTAATTATGTACTAAATTAAAATATATTACTTAAAAATTAACAAGAAGAATTTCCATAACATAAAACATAAAAAGTCACTTCAGTGATTTCACACAAAGAATATGAGAACAAGTCGGTCATCTCAGACATATCATTTAAAATAAGAAGCAAGGCTCAAGTGAGATGAGCTTTACTTAGGAGATTGGTCGGGCCGAGGGGTACCTTCAACAACTTAGGCCGCCTAATATAATGTTACACTATTGTATAATAATAATAATAATAAAAAGCCGTGATAGCCTAGTGGTTTCACCTATCGCCTCTCAAGCAGAGGGTCGTGGGTTCAAACCCCGGCTCGCACCGAGTTTATGTGCAAAATTACGTTTATAATTTATCATGAGCTTTTCGGTGAAGGAAAACATCGTGAGGAAACCTGCACACTCCTGCGAAGCAATTCAATGGTGTGTGTGAAGTTCCCAATCCGCACTGGGCTCCCGTGGGAACTATAGCCCGAGCCCTCTCATTCTGAGAGGAGGCCTGTGCCCAGTAGTGGGACGTAAAAAAGGCTGGTGATGATGATGACTATTGTATAATCAGGAAGAAGAGCGCAAACGGGAGGAGGCCCAGCGCGCGGCCGAGGAGGAGCGCAAGCGGCGCGAGCAGGCGGAGTACGAGGCGCTGCGGGCCGCCTTCAGCGTGGACGCGGAGGGCTTCGACGAGCAGGGCAAGGCCGGGGACTCGCTGCTCAAGGACTTTGTTGACCACATCAAGGTCAGATAATAGTTTTTTTTAACCCCCAACCCAAAAAGAGGGGTGTTACAAGTTTGATCTGTGTCTGTGTATCTGTGGCGTCATAGCTCCCATATGGATGGACCGATTTAGAAGCGGTTTTTTTTTAATCGGAAGCTAGTTCAATCGAGATGGTTTTTGGCTAAGTTTCATTAAAATCGGTTGACTGGTTTTTGAAATATTGAACTTGGTTCGTCATCAACATCAGCCTACAGCAGTCCACTGCTGGACATAGGCCTCTTCCATGGCGCGCCACAACACTGTCTTCGGCCCTTCGCTTTTTTACAGCCTCGCACTTCATTTACAGGTGCTCAAAAAGTAGTACTTTTTGTAGCCACGTATCATGCAGAACGGTGGATTTTAAAACTGGAGATCCCTTGTGTAATTTGCTTTAATTTGCGTGGCCGTATTTTTGTATTGAAATGAAATAAGTGCCACACAAATTACACCATAGAGGTCTGAAAATAGTTTGAAAATCCTCCCGGAAAGTTGTATTCTTCGCACTAGTGCTTTCTACTTTTCCATGTCGTCTTCCACGACGATGACCTCCAGGACGGACGCCTCTGGTTTCATTGACATTTGTTCGCAAATATATTAAAAAAAGTAGTTTTGTAGGTACACGTGCGGAGCGCGGAACCTCGGGACTCGTGCAAAATGACATATACTTTCCGCACTTATATCAAAGACTACAATTTTTTTTCAAACATGCAATGAAACATTGACGTTGTGTTCCTAATAGGCTGCGAAGTCTCACATTTCGGGCGCGGTTAGACGAGAGGTATATAATGGAATTTCATACAACATTTTTAGGTCAGCAAAGTGATAGTTTTTTGTTTCAATGTTAATTTATGACACAGCATCATGGCGTTCAGCCGTTAAAAAAAATAACCATTAAAGTTGGTAATAGAACATAAGTGCTGATTATAAAATTTAAGTCTAATTAAATTTTGGTTGCCTTACGAATAAAATATTGCTTGATTTTTATTTAAGTATTTATTTTATTGCATGTTTGAGACAAGCAAAGCACTATACAAACCTCGACGTCAAAAGGGATTGCCGGCCTCTGCAGTAATCTACTATTATACCAACTAATTTTACGCTTCTTATCAGGACAGAAAACAAGTGAAAAATACTCCTTTCCTGGTCTAAGCTCTGCAAGCCTTCCTCACCTACAATACAATGTCAAAAGGGGCTGTTTACACTTTGATTAGTGCATTCGAGTTCTTTCATTTGCTATTTGCACTTACAGCAAAAGTATGAACTCGCGTTCGCAAATTCTTGGTTTTCTGGTTTCAATTGGAGTATCTTTTTGTATATTTCCCTATTTTTGACCGACTTCAAAAAAGGAGGAGATACGTTCCACTGTATGTATTTTTTTTTCATGTATGTACATCGATTCTTTTTTTATTCGAAAGGGTATACTCCTGGGGTGGTCCCATTGTCACCAAGTCATGATCTGATCCCAGGGAAATCGAGGGCAACCCTCAAATTTTATAGGCACGTATCAGTCGATATCGACGAATATCAATTATACTTATAAATATTCACTGACACATGAATACATAGAAAAAACCAGAAAAATGCCAACCCTTCCGTGATTGACATTCCGTGTTACCTTACACCAAGATTGGAATATCTTAGTTTTCTGACTGACAATCCATTTATATTCCAGGCGCAAAAAGTTGTGTTACTTGAAGACCTCGCCGCCCACTTCAAGCTCAAGACTCAAGCAGCTATCGACAGAATAACTGATCTACAGGCTTCGGGGGAGCTCACTGGTGTCATTGACGACCGTGGGAAATTCATATACATCTCGCAGAAAGAGCTTGAAGATGTCGCAAAGTTTATAAAACAGAGAGGCAGAGTGTCCATCACCGAGTTGGCAGAGAGCAGTAATGACTTAATCAGCTTAAATCCTGTCCAGTTGTCTGCATAGGTTATGGCAGATGGACAGTGGCCACAGATGGAACTCATCCCTTAGTTTTTTTTATGGTTAAAGAACTAAGATATTCTTTTTGTTTATATCAGCATTGCAGCATTTCAACTCAATGATGATACATCAGTCGACATTGTAAGTGAGGAATTTTAAAAACTGTTATTTTTATTATTTTTTCAAACAAAATATTGTACAAACAAGGTGTATTAATGGGCACAGCAAAACAACATGGTTGAAAGAAATATTTATTAAAAGTTAAGCAAATTAATCATCAGCATTTGTTTCATAACCAAACATATCCCTGCCTTTCTCTAGCAATAGGAGAGAAGACTCCCTGATCCTATCCAGCACCTCCATGAGCTTATCCTTAGTGAATACTCTGTACAGGCTCCTGTTCTCTCCTGCAATCAGATTGCTTAATTTTACAGCTTCTTTGTGTTCTTCAATGTCATCCCCACTTTGGAGAAGCTTTAGAATAAGGATAGAAGCCTCCGGAATGCAGAGGCGTCTTAAAGTCTCTAACTGCTTCGCTCGTTCAGTCTTCTCATCTTCACTGAAGTTTTGGGATGTGGAGCTGTCAAACTCATCTTGGAGCCAGCCACCAGGGAACAATAGAACATTGTATAACAAGCTTTTTGTGTGGCGCAATTGGTGAACTACTGCATTCTGCCAACGCGCCCTTTGCTGCTCTGCTTGAGCACATTTCTGCTCATGGTGGACTTTGTCGGCAAATGACGCATCTGGGGGCAACGGATCAACATCTTTTGGTTGGCCACTGATGAAATGTCTGTACCAAGTGGCAAAGCCTTCCAGAGCTTCAAGATAAGCTTTGAGGCACAAATGTTCCCTCAACTCTGAGGAGTTAGGTGGCACATTCTTCACAAATGAGGGAAGCAGTTGATTGATGTTTACAATGCAGGCAGAAGCAGCATCAGTGTTTCCAATAAAAATAAATGTGCGGATCATTGCATTGCTTAGCCACAGAGCTTCCACAACTTGATTTGGAACTAGGGACAGCCATTCCAGGGAGGACAGTGCTTTTGTAATCAATGTCTTGTCCTTTTCAATTGCCGTTGTTTGATTAAATATCAAGTCAATGTTGCCATAGCCTTGATGGATCTCTGATATGGCTCTCTTCACAGCCATTCTTGCAGAAGCTGCTACATCAATCCCAGCTGATGCACCAGCTTTGACTACTTCTTGTCTGTTATCACTTTTAATAATCTGATTCATCAGTTCAGCAAACAAAACAACCTGGCTATCTTGTGGCACTGTGGAGGTGTAGTAAGCTATGAGTTCAGGGCGGTCCACTGCCCCAAATCTAGTTCTTTCAATCAGTTGAGTAACATATTTCTCCAAAATTTTGTCACCAATATCATGTTGCGGATCTTTTCCCATTTGTCTCAGAATCAGGATAATGTGAGCTAAAAATCGAATAAATTGCTCATCTCCAATTTCTAGCCATTCCAAGGAATCCTGCATGATTGCTCGGACATGACCCAGCATCAGGTGTTTCTGACAGGTTTGGTATGGTGTTTCCTTTTTGCCATCCATGAGGGCATTGACAGCACTAAATACTTCTTGCAGAGGTGTTTCTTCAATTTTGAGCTCAGATTTCAACAGCTCTAGGACATCAGACTCAGTGGTGTTCGCATCAACAGTTGCATGATGCTCATGGAGGAATCGGTCCACTCTGGCTTCAATTTGCACTCTGAGATGGGCCCAGAGCAGATCCTCCCAATTGCCCTGACATGCTGCAATTGTGCTTGGTAAATGCCCGCAAAGTATTCCCATTGTAGCTCTGTAATAAATATTCTCAGAAATATTTGTTGCAATACCTAGTGCACACCATTTCCATAGGTCTCGGGATGGATTACCACCTATCTCCAGTTGACTGCCAAGGTCTTCTCTCGGTAGGTAGTGCATGAGTCGCCAGCCTTGCAGGGCGGCGCCGCGCCACGCCTGCCCTGCACTAATGCAGAGGGAGACTGCATCTTTAAACTTACCACATCTGACCTCAGTGAAAACCCTTTTGCACAGATCACTGTCATCTTTCTGATCATCAGAATGAATAGATTTCTTCTGACGTCTTGGTGCATCCGGATCTATACAAGTTACCATATCCATGGCCTTCTCCTTATTAAACAAGCTTGAACCGATGAGCAGGTGGTGAAGTGTATTACTCCAGTGGACATTGTTAGCAATAACAGGTGCAACATTGGCAGATGCTTCATCCTGGTATGCTGCTGAGGCTTCTAGCCAATCTACTAACAGCTGTAACAGTCGCAATTCGGAGTCACTTACGAACAGAGCGCCGACTAATTCTTGCTGTGACAACATAACCTCTTTCAACAAGCTTTCGATAGATTCGGGATGTTCCTCGATGGAGTCAGCGTATAGGCAGTGTAAGAGTTTCCAGGTGTTGGCCTCTTCACCCAACCAGTAGTTATGCACGTTGTACCTGCACCAAGGTTCAACTTTCTCCAAAGACTCCCGGCATTTCTGAGCTAACCTAGCCATCGTATTCAAAACATCACTGCGATGACTCGTATGTATTATTTCAAAGAATGCCTCATTCAAATCATCACCAGGGTTGCCGGGATTGATAAGCACTGAAGATTCGTCTAGTACTTGTCTCAAACTCGTATCGTTGAGCGTTTTAAACAGTGATGTTTCGTCAAGTATGGGCGACATGTTTAACGAATCATCTCGTTGTAGTAATTGCCTTGTACGTTTATTCATCAGCGGCGTAAGCATATGTTGTGTGGAATGAGACTGGAGAGATCTGTCGAAACTCATGGTTACTGCTTATGATTAAATTAAACCAATAACAAACAAACAAACGGAATTCCTTGCTCATCCCGCGCCGAATCACTTTTTGACAGTTCAATTTTTTTTGTGCATGCCGTTAAGGATGTTCATCCGTAGAATCGAATATTTTAATCCAATGCACTCCGAAATGAAAAGGGAATACCAAATGTATCATTTGTTTAACATGTATAATCGTTAAAATTATTGAGAACTTAGATGTAAAAACCCGTAAATTCTCAGTTTTCATTTATATCAGTGACAAATCTCACAATAAAATTGTCGTTTCTTGTTCTTGCTTCCCTAATTCCCTTCCCCTCTCGTCCCCCTCCTCTCCCTTGTCGTCGTTGCCTGCGAAGGTAAGGTCGTAGATTTGAAGATTATAAATAAATCAATTTTTATTAATAAATTAACTTACCAAATTTACTTATTATGAATACCGTGCACAGTAGCATATACTTAGTATTTTCTTGAAACCAAATTGTTCAGATAGAAACTTATGATATGTTTTTAAACTTGCACGGCTTACTTTTTGTAATGCCCCTAATTATTAAGATATATAATTAAAAAAAGATAACAAGTATGTGGACTTAATACTTAATTGTATTTGCCACATTAGTCTCATTTGCAAAATTTTATCCCATCAAGCATCTGCTCAAAGTAGGTACCTAGGTAACAACTTACTTTTATTTTGTAGGTGCAATGCTTCCCAATTTAGTACTTGATAAATTCAGTAAACTCCAATAAAATACGCCAAAATTACACTCTAAAATTGACATTATTTACTTACTAGAAATAGAATCAAATGAATCAATTTGATGTCTAAGTAAAAGTTAGTAGGTACCAGGGTAGGTATAGCATTTATAACCAGAAGAAATCCTTGAAATTAAATATTTATATATTTGGCATAATATCTACTGATATAAAGTAAGTACAACAATATTCATTTACATTCTTCCTTCCGTTAGTATTACATAGTCCATCCATGATCTATAAATACATAGTACCTATGTACCAACTGTTTGAAATAAATTCATTGGAGCACTAACTAAGGCACTACAAGGCACTGGGCAGGTATTTGATACATGCCTGGGGCTTAGGGCTGGTCACACATACTAGATCTTTTAAATCAGATTATTACTTTTTAATCAAAGACAAAAAAATCAATAAAATAATTTGATATGAACTTGTGAAATAAATTTATTTTATTAAAATCTGTGTTTATTACACTGCGGTGGTATTGCAAACAACCACATAAAATACTCGAGTTTATTATGTTATAATTCACAATGAACAACAATAACCAAGTATATAATTCAGACTTTACTTAGGTACCTAAGTATCAACTATTTTTTAACCTGGTCCACAAGATAGTCTACTTAATAGTACCAATTACCATAATTACTCTGAAATTAAATAAATAAATAAATATCATGGGACAATTGACACCAATTGACCTAGTCCCAAACTAGGCAAAGCCTGTACTATGGGTACTAGACAACGGATAAACATACTTATATACATATAGACATCCAAGACCCGAGAACAAACATTCTTCTAAAGTTTTCTTATTTAGTACTATAAAAACAAAGAAACACTGTCTTTGTGATTAAGTACTACCTTTAATCATTTGCAAGTAATACATTTCATAATTCAAAAACTTCATAAGGAAACAACGGGCATTATGGGGCAATAATTAACAAAAGCATTTAAGCATTTTAATTTATATTTGGCAATTCACTTTTCTCCCAACTCCCTGCACTGGATGTTTGCACCAAAATATAAACATAACAGTCGGTGTTAATTATATAAATTAAATAAATTGTTATCAATTGATTATTTTATTTACTTAGCTATGCAGGTACCTATTCAGTAACTGCATCTTTTCTTGCAATTCTATTCTGGAATTATCTTTAACCTGTGTCAAACAATAGTGACCTAAAGCCTACCTACATCATCATCTTGTTGAACCATATAAAAGTACTTCACATCAATTTTCTTAAAACTCCTTTGTAGCTCAACATAAATTAGCCAGGAACATTACCTATTGGTGATGGTTTGCCTGATACCGACTAACAAAAACACTACTGAAAGTTCATGATTGTTTCCCCCCAGTTTAATTCTCAGGTTGTTTCCAGAGGCTCGTACTGTTAGTGCCATAAACTATGTTATGAGGCTATTCAATACCTAGACTAACTTTGAAAAGATTTGTTTGTTTTTAAACTTTTGTGTCATCATTGACAACTCTCTTCTGTCAAACATTTGTGATGTCTATCAATTCCATGTAAATTCAGCTGAATTGTACAGTTTTAGTTAGCAAGTTCATAAAGAGTTTGATATTAAATAAGTTTTAACTGAGGTTTTTGTTTGTTTTCTCTAGTGTAGGAAAAGAGGAACAATGCAGAATTCAAGAGCATCACATTTTGAAAACAATACTTTGATATCTTCATGCAGTACTTCACAGGTAAGAATATTAGTCTCTAATTATGGCATTTGTAGCCAAATTGATCTAGTGGTTGATTCCGAGACAACAAGGCAGTATTTGTCATCAATCTTCCTTTTCATCATACTTACCTACTAAGCACTATAAGTAAAGTTAAATGTTGCTGGACTGTTGAGATAGAAGCAATGTTCAGTAGGGTATTGTGGTATTTGTTTTGTAGTTTAGGCATTTTCATTC
Source organism: Clepsis dumicolana (assembly GCA_963691665.1). Taxonomy (NCBI): domain Eukaryota; kingdom Metazoa; phylum Arthropoda; class Insecta; order Lepidoptera; family Tortricidae; genus Clepsis; species Clepsis dumicolana. The sequence continues at coordinate 2,723,828 of OY829518.1, forward strand.
AATTTAAGCCAAAATAAACTCGAATCAAACCTAGTAAATAGGTACTGACTGAGTTATATGACTATCTACTCATGTTAAAATTAGAGTAAGTATTTAAACATTTTGTTTAAGAACTAAAACAATGGTGCTTTCTGAATAAAAAAGTAAAACAAAATTCTTGCACACAAAACAAGTAAATTACCTACCATTTATTTTCTAAGCTCTTGAAGACTTAATATTGATCATAAGTAGGTAGGTAAGTACCTACATACCTAGGTATTTGTGTAAACGTGTAAATTATTGAGCATAAGCCATGAGCACTTTTATGAATGGTGTTTGGTTAACCTGTAGTTCAATTTTATTTATACAGCCATAAGTTCTAATTTAATTAGTAAAAAATATACCTAACATAAGTATCAGATACATTACACGAACAAGAAAAATATCTTATTATTGTAGGTATTACTTAAGTACATTGATTGGGAGTTATAGTCGTGAAACGTGAAGGACGATTCCATGAAAAATATAAGTACTAGTTATTCACAGAGTTATTTTGCTCTTATCAACAAAGTCATTATGAATAAGTATAGCCATTATTTTATGGGAATTAAATGACTTCCCATGGTTCCCCATGAACTTGCGAGTGCGATACGATGCGATTATTGCTATTTGCGAATTTTGCGATCGGTCGGAAGTTCGTCACGTGACATTTGCGTTTCTTTTTCACTTCATGGCAACAGGTAAAGTTTTTGTGTTTTTGTAATCCCAACGAAGCTAGAAATTTGCGTTCAACGAAACGTCTCTGATGCGTTTAGTTACCAACATAAGAAAAATGTGAGTGAGACGTCAAAACAACCACAACATCCAATCCTTTATAATATTAATATTATTTGACTGTAAACTGTGGCTAAACGGTCTGATTTGTTTATTAGAAATTTAGTTGTGATATTTTTTTTTTACTAGACTTAGGATGCAAGTTGACCGTTTCTATTATTTGGAGAAACTAAACGTCGCAAACCGGAATTCAATTGAAAGTTCATTTATATTGATAAAATTTATTAAACTTCCAACTTGTATTATGTTTAGTGGTTAATTTATGTATCTTATTATCGACTGTGAAACATTTTTTGTTGTTGTTATAACAGTCTAGCTAAAAATTTCGTCATAATTTCAAATATAAGGACGAGGACGTCAGGCACAACTCGAACAAGCGTGGTTGGAGAAAAAGATAAACAATTTAAAAACTTATTAAATTGTCGCCAATTCTTGTAAAACGATTGAATTTTCTTAATTAACTTCGATTAAATTTATTTCTAAAGAGCTAAGTTATCTTATCCTGAGTGCCATCGTTTTAAATGATATTTATGTTAGGTTTGATTTGACTTTACCGCGCAAGTACTAGACTCAAGGACGTGCTAGCCGTCTCTTTTTCACATGTCTGTCTTTGTACGCTAACCGCGGCGTACGTTTCGTCACTGGAATACGAGTCTGATTGTTTTCTGTCCTCATTCCGCCATTATTATTTAAAAAATCATCATTGTTTTATTTTCGTGCTCTGTGTTATTCGTTCAACAGTGAAAAGTGATGTTATCGAATGACTAGTGCTCGCTAAAGTGTTAAAGTTACTCGTTTCCTGTTCGATTATCATACTGTTCGGAGAGAAACAAGCAACTACGATCAGCTTGCCCACTCTTTATCACGTGGGTCAAATTTCGAATTCTATGGCTACGGCTTTATATTTTTTCGATGTATATCATGCAATGAGTATCGGCGTCGATGTTACATCGGTCGCACGTTGAAAGACCGGCTTGTAATCGGAGTCAACGTTGTGTATTTCAGGAGCGCGCCGTTCGGGCTTCGCGTTTCTGCCGGAGCATGGTGGAGCCGGCCGGGGATTGACGGGGAATAATGCTCCAATCGGATTTCGGGGGATTGAGGTGTAGTGCAGTGACAGTGTCGTGAAGTGGTACGGGTGTGTTCCGGGTTACATAAGGGCGCGATGCGTGGGGAGCGCCGGAGGGTGTGAGGCGGGTGATGGCGCCGGGCCCCAGGCCGCCCGCAGCCGTGGCCGCACTGGAGCCCGACTTCGCCCTGTCGCTCTCGCCGTGCGACCGGGCGCTCGCGTCCGAAGACCTCGCCCCAATGGACGACGACATGGGGCTCCAGGAGCAGCCCAACCTGGCCAAAGACTCCCAGGAAATGGAGCAGATCCTTAACGATCTGAACAGCTCTGATCTAGGGCAAGCGGACCTCTTGCAAGCCCTCAAAACATTGGAGGCTGGTGATATCTTATCTACTGGGGACCCTGACTCCATTTTCCCTCTATCTGGCTTTGACATGGTTGAGACAGCAGACTCTGAAGGAGATCTGACAGAGGAGAAAATGAGACTGACACAGATCCGTTTGGAACGCAGATGTGCATTTTTACAAAGAAGAATGAGGATGCTACAAGCTAAGATTCTTGGTAAGAGAGTCTCTGAGGAGGTGGCTCATACATTTGACAAGGCTATGCGTGGTGCTCGGAAAGATGGTGGTGGTAGACCAATGGGCATGAAGGCTTTTGTGAAGAAAATTGAAACAACAGCAGCTCTACAAGCCAGTGCTTCATCTCGGGCAGTTGTTGGTCCAAAATACTATAGGGCGGGAACTTCTACAGGGGATGCATCAAGATCTGCATCTATAGGGATAGCTTCTGGAACACTAGCAGGTCTGGAAGACACAGCTGGGGCCCTACGCTCACATGTTTCTGCTGTCAAACACGCCCTTGATTCTGATGCTACTGCGTCATCCTCTGGTGCCGAAAGCAATGATGAGGCTGTGGTGTACAACAATCCCCTTCAACAACATATGCCTATGTAAGTTCAATATTAAAGTTATCCTATTTTTGCTGTGCGAATTGTTATTATTTTTAGTTTAGTTACAGCCTAATTTTTAAAAATTTATAAAGGCAAGAGATCTTTACTCAGTTTTTAAAGAAAACATAGTTCTAAGAAACTTCAATAGTTACTGTGAACTAATTCTAACCAATCCAGTGCATTATGGTTTGTTTGTTTGTTTGATCTAATTAGCTCATCTCACCATTACATGTTTGCAGTGTTTGTACATATGTAACCAAAATGTTCCCATTAGTATACTGAATTATATTTGCATCAAAGCTGTATTTAACAACCTTTCGAATAACACATAATCATAATGTAATCAGACTATTTTAAGCAGCTATGATTCCACTAGCAATTTTCAAAAAATTACATTTCATTGGTTGTAACAGATTTTTTTTTCACATTTTGAATCAGCCATATAATGGTGAATAAGACAGGCAAGGCTTAGGCAATAGTATTGTTATGTGTATTGGACTAACAAGTAAAGACTGCTGCCATGAGTCATTGCTGGCTGCCTCTTGTCATACCTAGATGTTAGTAAACATATCAACTGAAGGCTGTTGGAAAAACCGGCAAAAATGCTTTATTTTGTTAGAGTATAAGATTTATTACCAAAGTCTAAACTAAATCCTACAAGAAATTCTTAGTTTTAGAAACAAGAATGCTTTTATCATACATAAGCTACTGGCCTGCATCTTGAGTGCTTTCTAACTTCTACAGTAAAAAATACTTTTACCTGTGCATATTTCAAATAAATAACTTTATAAAAAATACCAGTATTATTTTGACTTTTTCCTACTTTCCCTAGAATAGTCGTAAATTAGATAATTTATGATTGTTAGGGAAAGCAGGACAGTAGGCAGTCCTCAAGGCTAGCAGCTCCATTAGAACATTTTATGGCAAACCTCAATTGGACAATTATGTTATCATGCAACCTGTTATTTAACATTATTATTATATTATCATAGTAATAGTCTACTGTACACTTATAAATGGAGATATGGTTGCAATGCTGATCTTGTGACTGACAGTGATTAAATTCACCATGTGGCTAGATTAGAAGACATAGTACCTATATGCCTCAAATATATCAAAATATCCATTTAGGTTCCACAAACTTGACAAAGTCACAGTTATAATTAAGTTAAATGGATTAACCTTTTCTACCTTATTTTAATGATATCTTCTGTAAACAGGATTACCTACTAATTAAATTGACAAATGATACATGTAACCTATATTTCAGTAAGTCTTTCTTTTGACTTTCATCCAGTAAGCATTGTATTGCATCATGCAGCAAATTTGGTAACTGTTTCATAACAATTTCTCATTACAGTTCATCTGGCTGGATGTTTCAATTCTAGCTCACAATGCATGGTCCAATTTGAAAGCATGTGGTCCCATGACATGTTATAACTTGTTATGCTTGCAACCTTAAATTAAATATCTACGGCATGGCAGAGGCCCGAGTATGAATACCTATTCGAATCTTGCGTAATGTAACCTTATCGTATCGCCATCGAGAGAGTTCATGTAAAATTTTAGTACCAAATATGCTCACGGCGGGCGCTGTTCCAAATGTCATACAAATTTACATTAGTACTCAAACCAATGATGATGAGGATGATTCAAATATGTTAAGTTACACAGGATTCGAATAATCGCGCTTGGGCCTCTGGGTCAAGCACGAATTGTCGAATCCTGCGTAACGTTACGGTTATCGTATCGAGATCGAGAAACCTCATACTAAATTTTTGTTACAAATGCGCTCACGGGCGGGCGCTGTTCCAAACGTCATACAAACTAAACAACATTTACTATTACTATTCGATTTTACGTGACACAGGTTTCGAAAAGTCGTGCTCAACCCTCTGGTCTATTTATAATTTACAGTGGCATAGCATGCCAGTATCTAGCTCAAGAACTCATGATGTAATAAAGAAGCAATCATGGGAAGTGTAATGTAATACAAGTGTAAAAGTAATAATTTAAGGAAGTCAATTTGCTTTTATTTTGTCTGTGATAGGTGAAAAAAAACAGGAGGCTGAAAAGCATGTATTTTTGTAAGATTTCACACAACAATTCGTAAATTTGAAACATTTTACAAAAGACCGCATAAATTTGTGAGGTTGTTGCCTCTGTCCACACTATTATCTATCTGTTTACATTATCTCACATGCAAGACTTGATACCTATCAAGTCATAGGTACCTACCTATGTATGTTCCCGTGAATCATTTGCATGGTTAGTTATTAGCTAACTAGCAATCTATAGCTTTGAAGATCTTTGACCTTTACATAAATACCTATTTTCTTTTACAGACTGATCTGGCAGATGACAAATTTGTTTTTAATTAGGTATTTGTTACTGGTTAAAATTACAGTTAAGAAGCTACCTATCAAATCAAGGCAACACAATCAGGGCTGGGGAAGTCATTTATGATTGGATAAAAAAAAACTAATTTAATTCAGAAACTTTTCATTATCGTTTGGGTATTATATTTTATTTCAAGCTCTACACATTATGTAGCATTCTAATTCGCCTAAGCATCTAAATAAAGTGTCCCTTAATTTTTATATGCTTAGCATAGGAATTTAATTTAATTAACAAGTTTAGGTAGGTAGGTATGATGATATGTAAGCTGAGCGCTGTTTAAAGCGATAATATAAGGTGACCTAACATTTTACGGGATTTCGTTTGTAATTTATCATGAGCTTTTGGGTGAAGGAAAACATCGTGAGGAAACCTGCACACTCCTGGGAAGCAGTTCAATGTTGTGACTGAATTTCTCAATCCGCACCGGGCCCGCGTGGGTACTATAGCCCAAGCCCTCTCATTCTGAGAGGAGGCCTGTGCCTGGGCACAGGTCACTGCTGGCAGTGGGACGTAAAAAAGGCCTTGTGATGATGATGATGAGTCCGTTATTTTAATTATTAAGTCTGATTACTGTTTCTTTCTTCATTCCAGTGAGAAGCGTGCCTTGTGGTCGTGGCAGCGCGCGCGCGCGTCCATAGCGTCCCGCTGGTGCTGGCTGCAGGCTCAAGTCCAGGAGTTGGAGTACAAGATACGGCAGCACAACGACCTGCACAAACAGGTATGGTAGCAGCACGGACCAACCACCCTCTGGACACCGCATCTTCTATAATTTACTTGTGTCAATTTCAAATTTAATATAAATGGCATAAATTTTTTTTTTACTCTCATACCTACGTAATCATCAACAATAACAACAAATTAAATTACAAAATTTGTAATTTATTTAGACCGGGTTCGATTCCCGGTTATGAATGAGTAAAAAAAAATTTAATGTAATTTTCAACATGAAACTGCCATGAGACTCAATCATAGTGACTCAGTAAACGTATCACTCACGTATATAAATTTAGCCCGACATGTAGGTACGTGAGTGATCCATTTATTTCACTGATTTGAATGCCACTTTAATTTTTAACATGAAACTACCGTGAGACTCGATCATAGTGAATCGTTATGTCGGGCTAAACTCGACTTATATACGTGAGTGATCCGTTTTTATTTCACCATTTTAATTTAATCTAAAATCGACGCCATGGTTTCTAAAAACAAATTTCCCTATCCCTACTGAGCCATTTGGATTGATCAGTCTGTATATACGTACCTACTAACGTAATAACCTAACCAAAAAAATGCTTAAAAAAAGGTCACGTGATTAATGGGCGGCCCCTTACACGGACACGACGGTGTCGCGAATGTGCGTGCCCGCACACACTACAATGCTAGCACAACTCACAGTGCGACCTCTATTTCGCGCGAGAACATCTGCCCGTCCTTTTCTGTCACTCAGAATGCAACGGGACGGGTTATATAATCTCGCGCGACAAACAAATTCGCGGCCAGTTGTGCTAGCCAGACTGGCTTGCATAGACGTCATCAATCATCAAGTCGTAGAAGTGCATACCTATGTCGTACGTAAATGTGTCGTCCCAGCGGCATTGGGCTAGTGCACACGTGCTAACTAACCGCGCAAGTAGGTGTTTAGGGTTCACTTTGTGGTCCCTCTGTCCGTTAATACTGCCATGATGATAATAATCCAATGATGCCATTTTTCTCTGAAAATCGAAATTAAACCTAAAGTAAAAAAGAAATGTATGGCATTTAAAGTGAATATCTGTGCCTAAGAACTTATTTCGCAGTTCTAATAATTATTACAACCGATTTGCTTCGATTATGCTACACAGTTTAAGATAATCAACGTACGGAACCCTCTCCACGCGAGTTTAACTCGCTCTTGTCCGGCTTTATCTATTGATCTCTATCAGATTACATTGTTTTGTGTTGTGGTAGCATTTCAAGTGAAGTGACTCGGGAGAAACCGCATTCTTGTGGTTGATAATGAGCTACGTATTTTATGCTGACATAATTAACATGATGGCTATCAAAATAACATTTTAAATGTGTGTTTTATGAGTAGAAAAACTTTTAAGTTTCATCTTTATGTATTTGAAGTCGTTTGATTTAATTTGATAATTGGTTACTCGGTAATTCTGATTAACCGACTTCAAAAAAAGGAGGAGGTTCTACGTTCCACTGTATGTATTTTTTTTGTTATCGATTGCACAGCAGCACTAACAGGTTTTTATTATATGACGATAAGTGAGAGGTTTCGCTTCTTTTTCCTGTTTTGCAAAGATTTTTCCGTGTTTATTTCGGACGGGAAATAATATTATACTCAGCATCACAATTAATCGCCCATCCTATTTTTACCATTCGTTGTAAAAGCAATAATTGATTAAATAGGTATGTACCACTTTTCGCAATAATCAGGGAAATATGGTAGGCGGATAAATGTGTCTGTGTGTTTAAAACTAAGATTACAAGCAGAAAAATATCTGTGTCTAAAACAAGGACGATAAAACCAAGAGGACTGCCAATGGCTATACAATGTCGCGTTCCTGTAAAATAATGAGCCTACTGTAGCTAGTTTCACTATAGAGAGGTCTCTGTACCATTAATTTTGTATGATACTTAGACCATAGACAATAGCGCCATCTGTGAACTGATAGAAAAAACGAATTTAGATGGCGCTATTGTGTTAGCCAGAGGTCTAAATGTCATACCAAATGAATGGTACAGAGACCCCTCCGTAGTAAAACTAGCTACAGCAGGCTTATTATTTCAAAGGAACGCGGCATCGTATAGACACTGGCAGTCCTCTTGGTTTTATGTTCTTTGGTCTAAAATAATCGTTTAGCCCTGGGCAAAGAGAATTTCAGAAAACTGACTGCCAACTTTCAATAATAGAGAGGCACTTGAAGAAGAAGAAATTAAACGTTTGTGCTTAGCGTATGCGTCACACATTCTTTTGGTGTGAAAATATTGAATAGCTATGTAAAGCTTGGCCTTGAAATGTCAGTTTTTGTACGACTGACAGCTAGCCTCTGTAGCTAGTATCTGTGCCGTCCATAACTTTGTGTTTGTTTTGTTTGTTTTAGGTCACCCATCTGTTCCTTCCTAGAAATTAAGAATTCCTAAACCAAACACTCTTGGCACAGCAAGGGTGAAAGTCATAATAAAAAAAAAAAAAAGCTAGCATCTGATACCTATTGCCAGCCCGTACAAAATGAACACGATGCCGATTGCGAGCGAGTTAGACAAGGATACAGGTTGGCAGGCGTCTAGACGCCTTATGGCCCATTCTAGACACTCCTAGATACTATACTTAGGTGATTGATCTCATGTAGTTACTAAGCTGAGTTTATCTGTACCTTAATATAGTATTTGTTAAAAATTTTGCATGCCGATGAGGCAGAACGCAGTGTTGGTTATATACCTGTGTAACTTATGACCTGTATTCTCGCAATAAAAATATTTAATTTCTAGTTGTCTATTCAACAGCTCTACCTCTAAAGGAATCATCATCATGTCAGCCAAAAATCCACTGCTGGACGGCGGCCTCCCCCGCGGCTCTCCACTAAGGCCGGTCTTGTGCTTTCCGCATCCACCGCGGTCCCGCGATCTTTACCACGTCGTCGCTCCATCTTGTTTGAGGCCTCTCGTTTCCCGGTCCGTGGACGTCATTCGGGAACCTTCTGACCCCATCAGCCAACAGTTCTGCGAGCAATGTGCCCCCGCCCACTGCGACTTAAGTTCCGCAATTCTTCGGGCTATGTCGGTAACCTTAGTTCCACTGCGAATATCTCTGGTCGGGTGGTAGGACCTTGTGCGAGGTCCGTCCGAATCGCTACCACCATCTTACTCGTTAATCCTGCCGCTAAGCAGTAGTGCTTGCACTGTTGTGTTCCAGTGTGGAGAGTAAGACAGCCGGTGTAATTACGGGCACAAGAGGCATATCATCTTAGCTATCTAGGTTGGCAACACATCTGCGAACCCTCCGGGGTTGCGGGTGTCTATGGGCAGTGGTCACTTACCATCAGGTGACCCACTTGCTCGTTTGTCTTCCTCGTCGTATAAAAAAAAAACATCATTTCTGATTCTACCCGCAGAGAAATCCTCTAGGACTACCTTATGGCAAACCATAATACGCCCAACTTTTGTTCAGGTCCGCGAAGCCAAAGGCCCAGTGCAGTTCGAGGGCGAGCCCACGCAGCCCGAGCCGTCCGCCTACGAGGGCCTGCTGCCGGGCGCGCGCGAGCCGCCCGCCGACGCCGACGCCGAGACCTGCGCGCGCCACCGCCCGCTGCGCCGCGACACTTTCAAGAAGAGGAAATTGCTGCAGATGCACAATCTGCACATAGCTACCAACAAGGCTGCGAAGCCAGCGGATGTCCAGTAAGTTTATAGCTGGTCTTTCAATACAAATTAATATAGTTGACGTGAATAATTTTGATTGATTGCTTGACCGGATAGCCTAGTGGTTAGAGACCATGACTATGAAGCTTGAGTTCCGGGTTCGATCCCCAGTCGGGGCAGATGTTTGTATAATGAATAAGAATGTTTGTTTTCGGTTCTTGGATGTTTAATATGTATATAAGTATGTTTATCCGATGTCTAGTACCCCTAGTACAGGCTTTGCCTAGTTTGGGGCTAGTCCAATTGGTGTCAATTGTCCCATGATATTTATATGGCGGGCGCGTAACATTAGCGTGGCGTCAAGCGCGCGTCGAAACAAAACTAGCAACGCGCGTCTCACCTGTCCCATGACGACTACATTTTTTTTCTTATAACTTATTGAGGCTTTGGTACACCTGATGTGACCATGTCAGCCTCATGGGGAGACTCTGGGTATTAATAGTTTACGGAGCACTGCCTCCAGTGCTAGTTTCCCTAGCAATGAAGGAGCTCTCTACGAATTTGTAAATTTGGACAGCATCTCCGGACAAAGGGTTGGACAACACAACATTAATCCCTCCATTACTCAGGTCCAAGTACCCCAAATATCTGCGTCTGATGCTTTCGTTCTGGACACACTCCACCAAAAAATGTATTAAATCTTCTGCTACCTGTGTCCTGTGTTACTGTTACTGTACATTGTTCCAAAGTTCATCACTGCCCGACTGTCATGCCCACAGCTGCAGCTGCTCGCAGCCGGCCGAGAGCTGCCCCGTGTGCACGGGGCGTGCGGGCGGCGCGCGCGCGGGGGAGGGGGGCCCGGCGCGCCTCGACCCCGGCTACCATCCCGTGCTCAGCGACCTCAACGGTGAGCTGACACATCTATCAGATTGCTTGGGGTTGATGACTGATGACCATCTATAAATCGGGGTTTTTCGGTGCGGGACAGTGGTTTGCACACAAACTGTACACAGTGTGAAGTCATTTTATATCGGTTACTGACATAAACGACACACCATCATCATCATCACCAGCCTTTTTTTCGTCCCACTGCTCGGCACTGGCCTCCTCTCAGAATGAGAGGGCTTGGGCTGTAATTCCCACGCAAACGCGAAACGATACATAGTTATTCGGCAATAACTCAAAAACATGTTGAAAACAATTTTCGTTAAAAGTATTTGTTGTATGTTGTCTTTGTAATTTTTTTGATAAAATTTTAATATCTTGGATAAGAATTCAAGTCAGAATTAATGAATTACTTCATGTTTCAGTGAGTTTATAAAAAATGTAATTATTAATGAATTAATCAATCGCAGTCATGTCTATATTATTGCGAGTAATGACGCCATCTTGTCCGATCTCTGCATATCAATGAGTGCTTTGACATTTGTCTTAGCGTCGAAAAGGTTAATATTGTGTATGTATTCGACGACCGGATAGCCTAGTGGTTAGATACCCTCACTATGAAGCTTGAGGTCCCAGGTTCGATCCCCGGTCGAGGCAGATGTTTGTATGATAAATACGAATGTTTGTTTTCGGTTCTTGGATGTTTAATATGTATATAAGTATGTTTATCCGATGTCTAGTACCCCTAGTACAGGCTTTGCCTAGTTTGGGGCTAGTCCAATTGGTGTCAATTGTCCCATGATATTTATTTATTTATTATAAAACAGTCCCTTGTGTTCCAGACGTGTCTACGTCATTGCACATGTCCGCGCTGTGCTCGCGTAGCTGGTTCCGCGCGCGCGTGGGCAAGGCCTACCGCGGCGCGCACTCGGCGCCGCCGCCGCGCAGCGACAGACCGCCCAAGCTCGCGCCTAAGCCGCCCAGGCGCCCTACGCGTTAGTACATGCACATACATCGTACATACTCCTCGCTACCGCTCTAAGGTTGACTGTAGAGCTAGTACGACTGGCCGCGACTTTATCGCGCGAGATTATATTACCCGTCCCGTTGCACAACTTAAGTCGAAAAACCCCCGACATTGAAAGAAGAAAGAAAGAAAGAAAACATTTATTCGTGACATTAACGAGGTAACAAGGACAAAAGACACAGAATAAAGATTGTCACGAACTGGTGCCAACTCAGCGTGATGCTGGTCTTGCAGCCAGCGCTGGTCTTCCGTTGGAACCACCAGGTGATCTAGTACATCATACAAAATGTGAGACCGACATTATATTACTACAGTAATTTATACACAAAAGGAATATAAAACGAATATACAAAGAAAAGATTACAAACGAAACTTTAGAACACAAAATGTAGAAAATTAAAAGTCTGATCAAAAATAATGGCCTCGGTCTATATCAAAGACAAGACCGCGTGGACCAAGTTCCTTTACCTTTTCCGAAATCAATCAAATAATGAAAGTGAGAAAAAAAAAATATATATATATATATATATAGGTATAGGTAGGATATATGAATAAATTCGCATCAACTGACAAAGAAAATCGCAATATTACATTTACTCACATACAATCACAAAGCTATCATTGTTTTATTACCACAACCATCTGTGTCAAACCGCACCAATGCAAAGCATGCGTTAATCTCCTTCCTGATTGACAACTGGCAGGAAAGAAAATAGATTAATGAACAAACTAAATAATATGGTGGAAACAACGTATTAATTGTGCAGCATGAAAAGTTTACCACATTGCAAGATGAGATGGGACGCAAGCATAGGTATGAGTTACGACTCAAAATCAAATCAAATGCAGCTCGTGTCAAGTGTCAAAGTTTCCTGTCTCTTTTGGTGTTCATACATATGCATTTGTCATTACAAAGTTCAATATTTCAAAAATGGGTGAACCGATTTTAATGACACTTGGCTAATCTAATCTAATCTTTATTAGACTAGCTTTCGATTGAAAAAAAAACCGCATCGAAATTGTTCCACCCGTTTGGGACCTATGATGCCACAGACAGATACACAGATACGCAGACACACAGATACAACATGTCAAACTTATAACACCCCTCTTTTTCGTCGGGTATTAAAAAGGGCGGGCAGTTGTTCGTCGAAACGGAAGACGCACTGTGAGTTGTGCTAGACCTACTGGTACAAATAAGAAAAACGATATCAGCTACGTTAATATCAGCCTCTGCCATTATCTTACATTTTTGTGCACCTTAACATTTTATTCGAACAGGACAGGATTGTCAATTCGTTTAATTGCATGTTTCAGGATTGAAAAGGGGACGGCCACCTTTATCTAGAAGAATCAAGGAGCGGAAACAGTCGGAGGAGACTGTTACTTCTACTCACGACAGGTAAGAGACACATCCTTATTGATAACATTACAGAGTTTAAAATGTCAGTTTTGTCATGTTTCGTTCACAGAAGTAGTTGGAAATTAAAATCTTGCGTTTCGAACCTAACCTAACATCATTAATCTATGAGTGTTCTGTTCGAGTTTCACTTATCATATCAAGGAAACCCCACTTACAAACTTAACGCTTTACCAGGCTGCACCAATCTTTGGTGGCTTAACAAAGAACTAAATTTATATTCACAATAGTAATATAATACATTTTATCTACACACAAGTCCCTTATAATGCGTTCAGAAACCGTAGAAAATGACCAGCATTTCAGCATGTCGTCGACTGCTAGCCAAGAGCAGCCACCAGCCGCCGCCAGCAGTATCGACTTTTCAGCAGTAATGACTTTTCGATATCGAATTCGATGTCGTTATGAGTTTCAAATTTGAAACATCTTCTAAAACCAACATAATTCACAATTTAAAAAAAAACAGTCTACGAAACGTTAGCTCAGTATATTTATCTAAGATAAAAAAAAACCGGCCAAGTGCGAGTCGGACTCGCGCACGAGGGTTCCGTAGAAAGATTTTATCTCTTTTCCCCAGCGTTTTAAGAAGTTCAGTGTTAGCAGAGCCCCTGCTCCTAAGCAAAATGTACGCAGTGTGGGGTCAACTTATATTGGTCTGCGAAATCTATAGACAGACATAAAAATTTAAGATTTTGAGACTTTTCGGCGTGGTTGTGCTATAAGAGCTACCTTCATACCAAATTTCAAGTTTCTAGGACAACTGGAAGTACCCTTTAGGTTTTCCAAATACGGCAATTTGTATGGAAACGACTTTTTTAATGACTGTATCTTTTGATTGCGTTGACTTAGATGCTTGATTTTTTTCACAGCTTCAAGGGACCGCAGGTTTGAGTATTCGGTATTAATTTCAGCATGCTACCTAGACGCGTTCCAGAGAAAAAGGGTCTTGACAGACAGACAGACAGACAGACAGACAGCCGGACGGACGGACAACAAAGTGATCCTATAAGGGTTCCGTTTTTTCCTTTTGAGGTACGGAACCCTGAAAACAGTCAAATTCGTGACAGGGTATGGGTATGATATGCCTTTGGCTTCTGAACCCATCTTAAAATAAATAAATAAATAAAAATCCTTTATTTCAGGCCAGATGACCCATATAATTGTTAGTAGGTGTTAAAGTACTTATAATATGTGTGTGTGCAACTCCACATAATTAGGCCTTAAAACACTTGTGTGATCCTATTATGAAACTCAGCTTCCCTCATTATGTAGCAGTTGCGTGAACTAGTATTTTTATTTCGGCAGGTGCCGCGGCCGTGCGAGCACGGAGTCCCGCGCGCGCGCCGCCAGCTTTGACATCGACAACATCGTGATCCCGCAGAGCGTCGCCGCCAGCACGCGCCCCGAAATACTGCACTACAAGGAGATACAGACACCCAAGTCAGTTCCCCCTATATGTCCAGTTTGTGAGCATTTGGGATAGGATTTTACGATTTAGGCGACTGTGGACTTACAGGAAAAATGACGACTTGCAAAAAATTAATTCGTCTAAGTATTTTTTTTTTTATACGACAAGGAAGGAAAACGAGCAAGTGGGTCACCTGATGGTAAGTGATCACCACTGCCCATAGACATCTGCAACCCTGGATTGTTTGAAGACGCGTTGCCAACCTAGATGAAGTGCCTCTTGTGCCTGTGATTTCCTCGGCTGTCTTTACTTTCCACACTGGAACACAACAGTGTAAGCACAGCTGCTTAGCGGCAGGATTATCGAGTAAAATGGTGGTAGTGATCCGGGCGGACCTTCAATTTACAGACACATGTACTTGGCTTTATGATCTGGTGTAAGTCAAGGAAGCAATCTTGGCCCTCTGGAATTCATTGGGGTCAGTGACTTGTTTCAGGTTATTAGAAGGTTGGGCTGCTTATTGTTTGCTGACGACTTACCCTGTTAAACCTATGTTAACTAAAATGCCGTTAAAGTTCATTTGTCCTTTTTTGTCACATTGTCATTTCCGTTTGTAAGAACAAAACCTAATTTAGCTAATAGATGCTTGAGTGACGTTTATGAATAAGACCCTTAAAATATATCTAATACCTATCATAAATACTGTTGGCTGTGAAAGATTTCAAAGCAATTGTCTATATCGCTTTAAAGTTGTTTCGTGGAGTGGAGCTAATAAGTTATATTTTAATACGTCAAAGCAAGGAGGATAGTATATGGAGTATCAAAGCCCATACTTCGAATCGTTCCCCACAGTCGTGTTAAAATTCAGGCAATTTCTAGATGGCGCCAGCGGGTCAAATAATAACAAAACAGCGGTACGAATGTGTCACTCAAGCAAGGTAGATGGCGCTGAATGTAAATAAGAACGAATCAAAGTATGGGCTTTGTCAATCCGTTTACTTTCCATGATCCTTGGTCAAAGTGTGTAACATCGTTTTTAAAGTAACTACTTTTTTTACAGGTGGCGAGTAATGGAGATGTCCGAAGTTCGGCTCAACAATGGCGTTTCTAAGTCGAGACGGATATCATTGGAGAGCGAGGTTCGACTCTTACTAAGTTACTTTTAAAAACCAGTCTGATTTTGATGGGGTTTGCGTCACCGGCTACAAAAGTACGCTCCCTGATGATGACATTTAATATATGAACAGCAGGATATGCCCTTTGGAACATTTTGAAATAGGAACGGAGTTGCCGAGCCCGCCGGCGGGAGCGGCGCACGCGCGGACGTGCTCGCGGCTCATATCACTGACACTACTTGTAGTCTCATCATGTCGGTCGAAAGACGTCCACTGCTGGACATAGGCCTCCCCCAAGGCTCTCCACTCAGACTGGTTTTGTGTTTTCCGCATCCACCGCGGTCCCGCGATCTGTACCAGGTCGTCGCTCCATCCGTATTTTTAGACGACCGCGTAGCCTAGTGGTTAGTCGCTGACTATGAAGCTTGAGGTCCCGGGTTCGAATCCTGGTCAGGGCAGATGTTTGTATGATGAATCCGAATGTTTGTTCTCGGGTCTTGGATGTTTAATATGTATATAAGTATGTATTTATCCATATAAGTAAGTAAATAGTCCCAAACTAGGCATACCTAGTTTGGGACTAGGTCAATTGTTGTGAATTTGTCCCATGGTATTTATTATTATTTATTTATCTTGATGGAGGCCTACCAACAGCTATCTCCCGGTCTGGAATTGGAAACAAATACGAAGTACTGAAGGGCCCGTCCATACGCTATAGACATATGTTTATGGATGATAATGATTGTAATTGCAGGAAGAGGACGTGTCGGACTTGGCGGTGCACGCGCGCCACGCGCGCAGCGAGGCCCGCGAGCGCGGCCGCTTCCTCGC
Organism: Clepsis dumicolana; assembly: GCA_963691665.1. NCBI lineage: Eukaryota > Metazoa > Arthropoda > Insecta > Lepidoptera > Tortricidae > Clepsis > Clepsis dumicolana. The sequence continues at coordinate 2,740,101 of OY829518.1, forward strand.
GCAGCGCCGCCCGCGCCGGGACGCCGCGCCGCCCGCCCCGCCGCCGCCGCCACCCCCGCCCCCGCCCCCGCCCGAGCAGCCCGCACACGAGGCTAGTACTAGTACCCATAACTACATTTTTGTATAGTTTTTTTTTTCATCTTTTTTTTCAGTCCATTTTTTTTTTATACAACGAGGAAGGCAAGCGAGCAAGTGGGTCACCTGATGGTAAGTGATCACCACTGCCCATAGACACCCGCAACTCCGGAAGATTTGCAGATGCGTTGCCAACCTAGAGGGCTAAGATGAAATCCCTCTTGTGCCCGTAATAACACCGGCTGTCTTACTCTCCACACCGGAACACAACAGTGCAAGCACTGCTGCTTAGCGGCAGGATTAACGAGTAAGACGGTGGTAGCGATCCGGATGGACCTCGCACAAGGTCCTACCACCCGCAGTATGACGGTGGTAGCGATCCGGTCCATACAGCCATGTCTGTGGTTTTTTTGTTAGTCTGTAAATTAAAGTCCCGTCACAGTCGTCAGTCTGTCCTGGTCACGTCCTGTCAGCTGCTCATGCCTTCTGTAGAGCGATAGTGTACTTTAGGGTGAGCAGCGGCTGGCTGGTACTTGGGAGCAACAAACAGAAGGAATACACGTTTTCACTTGAATTCTTCATTTGCACTATCAAGTTAATTTGATGTATAATACCAACTATCCAAGCACTCTTATAACAGCTACGACGTACAGAGCCCCTAGCACAAACATTCGAATGCTACTTAACTTAATCGAGTGGATCGTTATAGGGAAAGTTTGTATGCCGTTTGGAACAGTGCCGCCCGTGAGCGTATTTGGTACTAAAATTTTATATGAAGTTTCTCGGGCGATACGATAACGATTACGTTCCGCAGGATTTGAATATTCGTGCTTGGAGCTCAGCACTCCTTTTTAAGCGTGTGCAAAAAAAAGGCCGCATACGGTCAGCAGGTCGCGTGTTGGATATAATTTAATTTGTGTATTATTCTTTTTTTACGTTTGAATTATCCGCCTCCGGCAATTTCAAGACAAATGGAAAATAATAACACTTATTAGCGGCATTTATTGTGTTTCCTTCGTACGGTCAAGTGCAAAAATATTAATCTAATCCACCACATTAACGGTATCACAACTATAATTCGCCGACATAAGGAGGCATGAGACATATTTTAGAGTAATTTGTATGAACCCATATTTCTGCACTTGACAGGTTAGCATGATTTTTAAATAGTCTTTGTTTTAATCATGATGAAAAACATCACATAATATATGTACACAACATATATTATGTGATATTTTTCATCATGATTGTATTGTCAGATGACTGTCTACGATTGCAAACGTGCTGCCGTTTATCACGACCCACAATCCCAACCGCACTCAAATCATAATCACAACCCATACTAACGATCGGCTTCGCTTCCCCAGAGCGTGCGGCCGTACTCGCCGCGCCGCTTCCCGCTGCCCGAGGACACGTACGTGGGCATGCTGGCCAGCATGCCGGCCGGCTACCGGCCCAGCAGCCCCGAGCCGGCGGCGGCCGACGAGTGCGAGCTCGGGCTCGGGCTCGGGCTCGGGCTCGGGGACGCGGACAGCCCGCTGTCGCCGCTCTCGCCCGCGGCCTTCGAGGGCGACGACCCTGACGACGTCGAGTGGGACCCCAGCTCCGAGAAGACTGAGAGGCGGAAAAGCAGCTTCAGATGAGTGGGAAACTGATCAGTGTAGTGATAGTGATTGGCTTGCTAACGACATGGAGTTCAAAAATTCTAAATTTTATTCAGCAAATAGGCAGTTGTATGCTCTTTTACGTGTTCTGGTGTGGAGAGTAAGAGAGCCGATGTAATTACGGGCACAAGAGGCATTTCATCTTAGGTCTCTGTTGGGAAAGCATCTGCAAACCCCCCGAGGTTGTCGTATAAAAAAAAACAAAAGACCACTAATCGAGCGTCAGTGTCTTAGTTTGGTCAAACGACAGCGCTATGACATGGCTAAAATTTTTCGTGAATTTTGTACTAGACCCAAAGTCCATGGCGTTAGTAAGTCAATAAGTGTAATGGCTGCCGAGTGACAGGGCTTTTGAAGGTAAGAATTGAATTGAATCCAGGACATACAACTTTGTAGGGCAGCCGAGAAATCGGCGAATTATTATCTTTGAGAATGCTTGCAGGTTTTGTGTCAATGTGACAGATGAAGATGTTATTCGTGTTGTTTCATGTTAAGTTAAGACCGTCACCAAAGGAATGATCTTTTATGAATGATCATTAGGTCGTAAAACTTCCGATGAGCTTGTAACAAGTTTAAAATAAAAATAACCTGCAAAAAAACCCTTGTTATTTTACAATCAGTGCAACAATAAATAAGCTACCCATCACTTGCTATTATCACATACCTGAGTACTCCGTACGTACGTATTCCTGAGTACTTTAGTATACTGAAGGGATAGTTTTTGTTATTATACATATATCTTGCTACAGTATTTTGGTCGCCGATGTCGAACGCACTCATCGAAATAGGTAGAAACAGAAATTCCTTACAAGGAATATTGAATTATTGATATGTCAAGTTATAGAATGGGCGATAGAATACTTACTTTGTTGCACAGTTTAAATATCTATAAACAATGAATTGATAGTGATCAAATTCAATAATTTACACTTTTTGTAAGCGATTTTTCACACCAAAATTACTAAGATGTTTAATTAATTATAGATTATATTCAAATTGATAAATCGTAACGAAACTTGCATTTGTGGTTTGGCCTGCTACTGCAAATGGAAGATTTTCCTAAAAATTGTCTTCTTACTAAATTTTTTTGGTTATTCTTGAATTGTTGAAATTTTTGTTTTGGCCTGTTTTATACGATAATAATTTTATGTAAGTTTGGTGAATTGACAATTAATACTTTTAAGAGTTGTTGCTCTAGGGATATCTTAATTATTGTTGTTACAAGTCCCAAAATCGTAAAGCTTTATTGACTGTAAGATATAAAAGTAATTGTAAAATTGTATATTGTATAGCTTTCGTTTGAGTTGATTTCATGATAAAGCGTGGATTTCTTGTAAGCAGAGCACTCTCCTCTTAGGCCCTAGACAAGTCTCCTACCAACGTAAACTACAGGAATGGAATTCGATCTCATTATTAGTTTCCAGACAGATACAATCTAGATCTCTTTGAGAGAGAATAAATGCCTCTCTCCGTTTCAGTTTTGTAAAAAAAAAGCTTGGCAAACTATCCTATCCTTCTTTTACGTATAAGAGCGGTTGAATTTCGGTCGCCATGTCTAGCATTACATTAAGGTAGACAACTTGTTTAAGGGCACTTTATATTGGCGTCTTACAATGAGGTTGGGATGCTTTTAAACCTACTGCCATACATTCCTTACCACATTCACTGCACTCATTGTCATACATTTAAATAATTGGGTGTATATTTCAATACATTTCTGGTTATTGTTACTTAAATAATATCGTCCTTTCTCCTCAATTGTATAGCTTATAGGCGAATGATACAGTCGAGTGTAAAAATATCTGCGTCGTAAAAATGTACTGCTCACCCTTTTTTAGTAAGGCGTAATAAGTTCGCGTTACAATATTTTTGAGTCATGCGGATAGATAGATACATATTAACATTTGATTGTACATGAGATTGTTCAAAAGCATGCAATGAAACATTTAATTTACCCTTCTTAAAAATTTATTTTTTGCAACCTATTTCCACCTGACAATAGTTTTATGTTTTTTTTTAACCGTATAAAAAAATAAACGATAATGATATGTATTCAATGTTTACGAAGCTACCGCTTCATAGCTAAGATAGACGTAAGACTGCCCGTTTACCGCTAAGCGTTTTGTAAATAATATAAAATATAAACAGGGCACTGAATAGTAACTAATAGACTGGCTACAAAATATTTGAATCTCTCTAAGAGAATACTTTCTGTATCTAAATTCCTTACTAACAAACAAATGTGATAACATTGGAGATTGCATGGTGTGTGTTGATTATGACCCAGATTGATATAGAAGAAGGAATACATTTGATTCTAGAGTTGAGCCTATGGCACTTATGTTATATAATTAATTATTATTATTAACTTAAACTTAATAATGTTGAAATCTTTAAAATGTTAAAATGCTTTAAAAGAACGAATCAGGTGTCGTTTAAGTTCTTAAACGTTTAAGTTCGTTTAATATCAGTGATTAACTGATTAATATTATAAAATTAGAATTTTACTCTGCCTACATTACCTTCAGCATAATCAACTGTAAAAATCCTTCTTCTATTTCATCTCAGTGTAGCATATTTCAAAATGCATTGGCTTGAGTCATAATTAGTGAAAATTGGAGTGTGAACTGTCGCCATTAGATATATCGGAATAGGTAAACATAAATATAATAGTTTTGGTGTAAAAATAAATTATCAAGTCACATACCTGTTCAAAACGAGCCGCCAGTCCAAATTCCATTGAAGACGGAAAGATGCTGAGCAATTGACTTGATTGGCTGATTTGTACTAAAGGCAAACTAAAGGCAAGGCTATGTAATTTTATGGTTGGTAATAATTTTCCAGGTTCTGATATGAATTTGTAAAAATAATCAATTGGTGATTTATTATTTTGTGAGTTGACTCGTTTGATTAGATTTGAAGTTGAACGAACTTGGTCGGTGTGATTGTTTTGTTTGGAATGGAAGGGAAGCCAAAGCCTTCTTGTTATTGTAAGCGTAGAATAAGGGACGCCTCGAGTTGAGCGCGAGTGCTTGAGAATACTAAATGTCTTGTATAGTATAAAAAATAAACGTTAAAAATTCAGTCAAAACATTCGTTTTTTTTTTCAATCCATTATTCTTAGACCTTGTGCCGGCCTGTGTTAGTAACTCGGGGTTAATTGACGTATTTGTATTTTCTGACCATTTGTTAACACCGAGTCAGCTTATAGCTCAGGTCGGCTCCCTTGCTTTAACCATGGAATATCCTATCCTATCCCAAAGAATGAACCATTAATCGAGCGATGTTTTCTTATTTTTGCCACAGAATAACTAATAGTATTATTGTGCCGTGGGTCAGAGGTACGAGGATTTATAACTATTTTTTGCGACCCCTGCAAAGCTAGCTGAGGTAGGGAATGAATGGGTGAATGTTTATTTTTTATTTACTTTTCTCAAATAAACGCAGACTTTCTCAACCACTGGCTGAATTATTGACGGTTGATTCAAATTAAAACTCCCCTGTATAATGCATATCTTTGTAGTTTATCATATACAAAAATTACAAATTAACAAAAACTGCAGGATCTTGTATAATTCTTTATTTTGGATCATAATAACGTTGACAAAATGTGTAAATACGTTATGGTAATATCATCTAATATTTATTAACACATCCAATAGGTATGACTACTCCAATACCTAGTCATATAATATAGGTAATCATGATAATATCCCCACCAACACAATTCATCGCCAATCCTATTTTTACTAGGTACTTATTGTAAAGCAATCATTGATTAACTATCAGTTTTCACAATTAATCGTGGAAAATAGGGAGGGCGATTATTTGTGCCGGTGCGTGTTTTAATAATGATTTTAATAAGTATAAACAAGACCGCGTTACTGCATTAATCATAATTTCGTGTCCGTTCATAGTTCACATTAATAACATTAAGTACAATACAACACGAATAACATACCCTTACTTACTATAACTACAGCTGTAAAAGAGTATAAGTAATATGACACGAACCTATACCTAATACTTTTTACAAAATAAACATGGCACTATTCATATAAACAATAGCTCGTGCATTTAAAAACTAAACATTCTCATGTAAATTCATCCAAAAAACTTAATTTACAATCACATTTCAAGCAACTAATACTGCAATACATAACAACTATGGTGAGCGCTACACAGCCTTACGAGATTAATTTATGCTTAGATAAATGCTACTCATAGGAATGTCGTTACGGTAAATATAGCTACAGTTAATAATAATAGTTCTTATAAATATAGCATTTAAAAGGAGGCCGATGGATCCTACTGCTACACTGGTGGATCTAGACAAATAAGAAACTCCAATAAATATACTGATTTCATTATACATATAGTCGCCAACACACTTAAATAAGTAATAATACCTACCTAATAACTGAACTGCATGAATGGTCAGTTAGGGATGTGGGCGACACTACCTCGCTCTCAAATCCTTTCAAGTTTAGGATTTTTTTAACAAATTGCATAATAAAATTTTCCCTTACTTGGGCTAACTTAGAGGTATTTTTCCATAAAAAAATTACTGCACACATTCTTTAAATTGGCAGTGACATTGTGATTGTGGCTAAAACTAAAAAGTTCAGTCTATCATGCATGATTAAACTTTCATACAACAATTAAATTCAGCAAGGCGAGTCCTGAGTACATTCCGTAGATCAAAATATTTTGACACACAATAGATGATAAGTCGACTCAGAGGACCACTGACGTCATTCAAACTGTTTTGTGAGTGCATTTGTAGTTAGTCATGGAATTTTTCCAAGCATTCAACAGCTAAAGACACTTATCTAATTAAGTTTTTAAATCGACTATCCACATGTTGATGTAATATTGTAAGTAGAAATGCCGGTAGCTTCGCATTTTGTCGTTCATTTGGGAAAACTACAGCCGGATCATGCATGCATCATAAAAAACCCAGCCAAATGGCAAACAGCCCAAACAAAATTAGTTAATATTCCGCGACAAATCCTGTATGCGTCGCGCGTTGCACTCCCTACAATACAGATGGTTGTCAAGCGGGTAGCAGCCTCTAGCTTCCTGTCGGCTGCAGAGCGACGCCGAGCAGTCTTCGCATGAGTAGCAGGCGATGTGAAAGCTAGCGTCCAGGGCAACGATACGGACAGTCTCTTCTGCCCCTCCTTCTGGGACAATGGGCTCTTTGCAGCGGGCGCAGCGCGGGGCGTATCTGGAGTAGGTTGAGGTTATTTACAAATATCTCAGCCACAGAACTACTCACAGGCCCACCCCATTTCTAATATTTATTGAAAAAACCTCCTTAAAGCGATAAGGAGGCATTGAGATGGACGGCTCTTCATAGCAAATTATAAAAATATTGATTAAATAACAGTTTTCACAATAATCAGTGCAAATAGAGTGGGCAATTAATTGTGTCTGTGAGTGTAGTAAGACTGTAAGGGTGTATGCAGAGAAGGCATTTGTATTTTCAGTTCTGTGAAGGCTATTATTTGACATCTCTAAAAGGGCTATTTAGTCCACATTTAGCATAAACATTTGGGACTTGCAATAGGAAACAATTATATGTTGGTTGATTGAAACGCAATATGGTAAATTGTCTAAAATGTAATATGATCTTTAGATTCTATAGAATACACAGTTTTTTCTTTTTCTTAAAGCATAAGACCTTATAGGAGGATGTAATGTTTTTTTTTCTTAAGGCAGTAAACTAGATAATATGTCCTAATATACCTTTTATGGAAATCCTCAATGCAGTGAATACGGTTCACAGCATCAACGGTGAATGGGATGCCATCGAGGCTCTTCTGGCACACTACACACATAAAGCAGCGAGGGTGGTATGGCTTGCCCGTTGCTCGGAGGATTCGGTCTAGAATAGGGTCCCCGCAGACACAGCACTTTTCTAAGGTTTCTCGGTAATCTCGCTCACAGAGCGCTTTGCCTTGGACTGCATAGAAGGGTCGACCCTAAAGTGGTTACATGATTAAACTTTAATTAGACTTGCATTGTCTGGATGAATATTTCGTACTTTCATTCAAAGTTCAGTCTAGTTATGATATTAAAATAACAGATATTACACTAATAAAATCTATATTATTATCATTCTAAGTGGAAACTTTGGAACCCCTTCTAAGAATACTGCAGAGTAATGTGAAATTTGGCATAGCTTAAATTTATTTGGAAAACAATTTGCAGAATGCTAATTATTTTATTTTATTATGTGTGAATTTCAACCTCTGGGCAATTTACTAGTTAATATAAATTAACTAATCTCTTATAGCTGACATAAAATTTGCCCATTTCATACATGTGGGAGGCTGTTGATGACTGAACCATGTATTAAATAAATAATCTAACTTATTATAGTCTTGACAAAAAACCTCATCATCATCAGCCTATTTATGTCCCACTGCTGGGCACAAGCCTCCTCTCAGAATGAGAGGGCTTGGGCTACAGTTCCCATGTGGGCCCAGTGCGGATTTGGAACTTCACCCACACCATTGAATTGCTTCACAGGAGTGTGCAGGTTTCCTCACGATGTTTTCCTTCACTGAAGAGCTCATGATAAATAAAAAATTTAATTCCGCACATAAATTCCGAAAAACTCACAAGGTGCGAGCCGTGGTTCGAACCCACAACGCTTGAGTGGCTGTAGGTCAAACCACTAGGCTATTACGGCGGCAGATAAAAAACCTGTAAAGGAGTTATTAGAAGGTTCTTACTTGCAAATTAATGCCACACTGCTGGCAACAGAAGCATTTGATGTGATATATCCTCTCCATGGCTGTGCAGCCAGTTGTCTCCCCCATGATCTTCCCTCCGCACCGGAAGCAGTTCCCGCAGTACAGTTCATCATCTGGCTCTGGAGTGGGCTCCGTAGTAGTACCAACATAACCACCATACAAGGATGTTCCTGATAACTGACTACATGGTCTCGGGTTTATAGGTTCATACAAAGATTCGTAAGTAGACGAGGTCTGAGAACCGCCGTAAGTGGAAAAGTCCTGAGCGTTCACGGAGGCCGAAGACGGCGGATAGGCGGAGCCCGGGCGGCGCAGCTCGCTGTAATTAGACTGTGCGCCGACATCGCTTATTCTAGAAACTTCTGATCTCGCGTCCCGATCCCCGTAAATGCTCTCTGGAGCCCGTTGCATCGGGATGTTCGAATAAACATGGTTAGTCCCGCCCGGAGGCAGAAGATTGCTATACAAGAACACATCGCCGCTTTTAACTCGCGCTGTGTTCCTCACGATACAGCTCTTTACTGGCACCAGATTAGAATAAGTTGAGCTTGTCCGGCTCCCATATTCCAGCCGAGAGGAGTACGAGGGCTCGCATGCTGACTTCACCATACAACTCTGAGGTATTTGGGGCTGCGGTGCTTTATTTTTTTTGGGTGGGATCGCGGGTTTCGTTTTTGCAGCATTTATGTCATCTTGTAATTTGGCATCCAATTCGTTAGCGTAAATCCTTAAGTCGGCTAGTTGCTTGTCGAGAGTGTTCATTTTGAAACTTTTTATCCACAGCTATTTCAATTTTTGATTCTTTTTCCTGAAGCAAAAATCGTTATAGCTACCCCTCGCAAAACATAATGCAAAACTGACAATTCTATTTAGAATGTTGCCAATAGTGAATTGAATAGTCGGTAAGTAAGGTAACTTATAATGGGTTGTCAGAAAAAAAAGAAAAAGAAAATATAAGCGATGTACACAAGAACATCGTATATAAAACAGGCAGGTGAAGATGGAAAACATCAAATTTAAAATGTTCAGACATATACATTTATTAATTTTCTCCATGTAGTGAAGATTCCCGGTAGTTGATTTTTTTTTTGTAATCTTTCTGTGATTCTTGTTATACTCCAATTGGACCATTTTCCAATTAGTTTTTATCAACCTTGTTATATTTTAACAATGCGATAACGTTGATAGCTCAAAATAATAAGAAATTAAGTTATTTCTTCGGCCGTTTACGTAGCCGTAGTTTACAGTAGCAGTTTTAGAAAATGGTTCCGTTTTTCAAACAAAAATGCATTGCTATTTTAATTTTTCAGGTAATTAATAATTTTAAATGTGCATCTAAGTGAAAAATCAAATGTTTTGGTTATTAATATAATTATCTTGGTCGTTTTCAGTTTGTACTAGTATGCTCTGATTTTAGTGATGAGGAGGGAGGTATGTACATCGTGATACATGTGCAATTGTTTAATAGTATAGCCAGCGTCAAAAGCTGCTCATCACTTTTGTACCTTTTCGCTCTACGGCTAGATACAGCACGTCATATTATTATGTAATTGACAATTGTGTTATTGCGACAAGGTACAAAAGTGATAAGCTACTTTTGACGCTGACTGTACATGATAGTACACCTTGAAAAAATGACAAAATACATTATAATGCTATTCGTTTCAGATTTGGGAACCACAGAACCAAGTGAGGAAGAGGTAGGATTAAATGTCCGTGACAATGAAATATTATTATTTTAACACACTGCAAACATGTCTATTTTTTTGTTTTTCAGTGGCATATGGATTTCATGCCGGTATGTTACTTTATGAAACTTTGACCTGCAGCTTTACAGAAACTGTTGAGATTTTGCAGAACTTATTATGCACTGTATTTCCGAAATATCAATTATATTAAAAGCCATCTTTATACAGACGGGATATCTACCAGACAGTGTATATCGGGAGCTGGCATGGTACGGCATCCTGCAGATACAGCCGCTCCACCACAGTTCCAAGCACAAAGTGGCAGCGCAGCTAATCTGGCAGCACACCCTCGGACGCCCGCACGTCATAATGGAAAATCCACCACAGGCAAGTCATCCTTTCTGTGCCACCGTGACAGAAGACAGTGCCCAGTTGGCCATTAATTCATTAGTCGTCAATTATTGCTTACCTGATGGCTAAGAGAAGAAGAGGAGCATTTAGAATTCTTTTGTTTTATTTCACTAGCACAGTCTTACTCGTAGCTTCTAAGTAAAATTCTTGTGTTTTACAGTCCACACAATCATCGGGGACCGTGAGCCGTCAAATTCTAGCAGAGGAAGCGGCAAAGTGGTCGCGGGAACAGCGAGCGGCTCAGGAGGTCCTTATGGAAAATATAAAGAGCGGTGGGAATGGGCTTACAGTACGAACAGTCATCAGCGCAAGCAACAAGACCATCTACATCATTCAGAACGGTATAATTCAACACACGAAAATTAACTCTTTACCTAGTGTTACCATTTCGAGCGCCAGACTATCTCGACAAAAACTGCTGTATTACAAATTAGTGGCAAGTGCTCGCGAAATTTTTACGCCATTTTTCGGCCTAGTTACCTACAATTAATCTGAGTTTGCCCATGAAAATGAGGCAGACAACATAGGTACCTAAGAAATAAATTTCACATCAGAGGAAGTTAAGTTTGCTGTCTGTCTCATATTATCATAGGCTCAGGCCAACTCAGAGTAGGCAATTGCACTGTCCAGACGTTACTTAATTATCGAACCATGGATAGGCATGGTTTTTATTGTAATTTCGTAAATTTCTGTTACTTCTTCTAAATCTAATTTACTGTCTACTTTTGTACTGGCAGGTTGTAGTTATTTATCAGTAACGACGTTTTTTTTAAGGTAATTATTACCGATGCCCGGAAAACTCAGAGCCCGATCTCGATGCATACCGAGTGCAGGCGAACATGCACGAACGCAAGTGCACTTTTGGGAAGCAATCCGAACAGGTATCTGAAAATCATAATCTTCTTAAGATTTTCATTAGTATAAAGAACAAAAATCTGTACAAAGCAAATCATTAACAGTTCAGACTTCTAAACAATTATTATTCTATGGAATTGGATATTTTTGTAGGTAGGTAGGTACCTATAATGCGCGAGAAATATTGTTGTGTGAGAAAGGAAGTGGCTGTAAAATATAAAATGAGCTCGATGGCAACTGGGGAGTAGAGGTATAGGGGTGGAAAAGGGAGTGTGTATAGTGGCGTTGTATTGAAAATTAAACGTAAAACAAAAATCATGCTCACGAAAAAATATGACGGTTGCTGAAAGCTCTCACCCGGGACTGGTCGCTGCGGACGCTGCAGCAACAGAATTATTTAATATTTTTCATTTGTGACGTTCCATAGTGATTGCATATTTTATGTGTAGATTCCAATTGATCCCTGCATTGAAGCTGAAGTAGCGCCAATAGAGTATTCGTTCCACGAAGGTTGGATGTTCTGTCTCGGGAATGGAGAAAGAGAGAACAATTATTTCAGAAACGGGACTTTGGATTGCGGCAATAAAACAAAGGTGAATATGAAAACCAGATATTTAATTAGTAGCATTTAGATTTTTATCCGGTTTGAAAAACCTCGTAAGAATATTGTGCCGGCTGTTATGGCGGAATTTGGTATCAGGATCGTGCCGATAGTGTGAGAAAGCTGCGCTAATCGACGTCACGCGCGAGCGATCCAGATAAGCATGACTAGTAGATAATCTTAGAAATACTTTAGTATATAAGCTAGCATTGATTATTATTATATTGGAGAGAGAAGTAGAGCAGTTCAAATGGTCGCGGCAAAAGACATTTTTACTCCAACCAAGATCCCGTAAAGTGGTGACCCCGGATGCAAAACCAGAGCCCCTAAAAATATTTAAGCGCATTGGTATTAAATTAATGCATTTCTATGTATTATACTTTTTAAATACTCACTAAAATATGAATACAAGTTTCTAGTTAGAAAAATATTGCTAAACGTAAAAAAAAACAACGGGCCTGCCAATACTAACTTTGGTGTAGCGGTATGGCACGTGAAATGAAATGTCAAGGATCCAGGTTTGGTTTCCGGGGTTAGCAATATTTTTCTAGTTTTTTCTGTGTATTGATTTAACAACAAACATTTACTCCATTTAGATCATGTATATCTGTTTTAAGGTGACAGTGGACGAGTTTCTTGAATTATGTGCCATCGATAATAACATCGTCATTACGTTCGATTACTTTGGTGACGAGCCCCGCAAAGACATGATGCATAACGCAACCCTGTGCACAACCTGGGATCCTTGCAGATTATCATACCTGTACCGTCTCGAGGTATTTATATCACTAGGCTTCTTTGTAGTTTACTAGTAGCTAACAGCTCTTCATATTTTGCAATCTTGTAAACTTTTAGAAAAAAATAATACCTAAATGTATAAATTTGAAGAAAACGTCTTATTAATTTCAGAAGCTCCATTTTCTAATCGTTACATTTTCATTGGTTTTTGTTTTTTCAGCCGCCACCACCCGAATTGGCTCCACAGTTCCCAACAACAACTCAGAATCCATGCGAGACAACAGTATGCCCAGAGTGTTTGGAAGGTGCAACAGAAGATATTGGAGTTCCTATTCAAGGTACATGTCTACTGGTAAAGTCTAAGGACTATCCACTGCCTCAGTTTATTAACGTTTATTATATGGAATTAAATTTAATTATCATTTGTAACTTTTTTCAGTAATGGAAGACGAAGGTGACAAGAAGTAGTCTCAAAGATGTATTTCTGAAAGTACTTCAATAAAGACTTACTCAATTCTGTTGTTCGTATAAAAACCGTTTCTTGTAATGATGTCGCGAATAAGAATATTTTCCTAAGTGTGACGTGCGACTATTATTTTCATTTCATTTTTTTTTTGTTTTATTTTTCAACTGTGTACACCACGCCTTACGTTCCTAGAAAAGTTTTTTTTTATGAACTGGTCACCAATGGAAAATGGAAAATGGAAAAGGAGCCCACACAATGCATATCTGTCAAATTGGAGCACTTTTCGCGAAAGCTTAGTACATGCGTTTTACTTTTACCACCACTTTGAACAATTTCAGCCCAAAAATAAGAAAAACTAAACAAGTGTGAGCAAAAATCTTGCTGCTGCGGGGCACCGGCGTCCGTCTGTCTGTCAACTGCTCTATTGTCACTGTTACTTCACTTCTCTTCTGTCATCTATCACTTGTACATAGTCTCTCTAATCTGTAATCTATCGTCAGAGTTCGGTTTCGGTCCACGCGCGCGCGTTTTGCAGATCAATGACGAGTATGACGTGCTATGGCACTTAAGTGCATTTACGGTTAATGTAAATTTTGTTTTTGGAAAACCGAATGGTAAGGGGATCCAAAATGGTGATGTCATGTGATTTCCAGCAAATATTGGACGAAACGTCAACCGCTGCAGTAGTCACATTACCAGCTTACAAAGAAACTGGCCTTAAAATAGAGTTTCAAAATGAAAAGGTAAGTTTTCAGAAGTTTCAAATATTAATATTGCACTATGAACATATAGATTTTTGTTAAGAAACACAATCTTCAATATAAATCACTAACATATTTACTTATTATTTGGTTTATCCAGTGATTTTTGTGCATAACCTTTCCCAGCATAAATCTTTACCAGGCTACCTAAATTAAGTTTATGTTCAATTTCTTTTAATTGAGCGTTGTCCACTTACATTCGCCGATGCTAGGTTTGTTACAACTAAGTAGGTATAACACATTTTTTCATTGAACATTTCCAGGACCCTGAAACAGTTTTTAAGGATAAAGAGCCTCCTCTGCCTTTCGCATGCTCAGATATATTTCATGCAGACATACTCAGTGGGCGGCTACTCACTGCCGTTGATGGGGACTGCAAGGCTGTTTATGAAGTAACATTTGATGTTAAAGTAAGTTTCTATTTTACCAAGTTACCAGCAGTAATGGTATGGTTAACTTGCATCAAGGAGGATAGTATATGGATTGTCAAAGCCCCCATACTTCAAATCATTCCCTGCAGTTATCTTAAAATTCAGGCAATTTCTAGATGGCCCCAAGGTTGTAGCCAGCAGGTCAAATAATAACAAAACAGCGGTTCTAATGTGTCACTCAAGCAAGGTAGATGGCGCTGAATGTAAATAAGAATGATTCAAAGTATGGGCTTTGTCAATCCGTTTACTTTCCATGATCCTTGACTTGCATCAAATAAATTTATACACATATCAGTTATAAAAAAAAGAATATAGAATTTGTAAGTAAAAATACAATGGAAATTGTCTGGGACAGTATTGTGAAATTCCCTGTGGCTCACCCAAATTTTGGACCCACTTTACCAAATTTTCCTGTTATGTAATTAAATTGCTTATTGTATTAAATAATTTAATTCACAATGCAGTGAAGTCAACTAGTGTGGTTTTGGCATCGGCTGTCAAAGGGTATGTGATTGGCTGTGAAAACTATTTAGTGATGCATCCAAACCCTTGCTGTCATTTATCCCTCATAAGAGGGTCTACATAAAAATTGCTTAAGTATGGTTTTTAGTTCCCTTTCTTTTGTTTTTTTAGAGGGTTAAGTGCACTTGTGTGACTATGCCAGTCTCATTGAAAGACTGTCGGATCATATTTATCACACACTCCACTGACTACCAGTACCAAGATTAACTTTTTTGCTAGGAACTTAAATTAGTATTTGCCTTACTTCATCATTTCAGGGTAGCAACTTTGAGTTCAAAGCCGGCGACACAGTAGGTATCCTTCCTCGAAACAGAAGTGAAGAAGTAGACACGGTCCTAGAGCATTTGGGAATCACATCACAGGCTGATCAGCATTATAACCTGAGTCTCAATAGCAGCATAAAAGGGAAGATACCGGCACACATTCCTGTCAAATCTACTTTGCGGCACGTGCTCACACACTGTGTCGATTTGAGGAGTATTTTGAAAAAGGTAATGGACACTTATAGTTTTTTTTTAATTCTGAGTTACTTATTTATGATTTCAAATCTAGAGATATGATGAAAGCCATATACTCAACTTTAACTTTTACTTACGCTTTATAAGTTTCATTTTATCACATACATAAATGATTATAAAAAAAAAACTAATCACCAATTTATTTTTCAGCTTTTTATTTTAGCCCTTTCAAGGCACACTAAATGCGACACTGAAAGAAAGGCCCTCGAGTATTTGTGCAGCAAAGAAGGCTCCACTGTATACACTAAGCACATATTAAACAAAAACTTATGTTTACTGGACATATTCACAATTTTCAAAACCTGCAAGCCGCCCATTGAAATATTACTAGGACACCTGCCCAGATTACTACCAAGACCATATTCTATAGTCAATAGTGGATTGAAAGATTCAAGTACACTAAAGATTTGTTTTTCTGTTATGACTCTGGAGAACAACAGGCAAGGGCTTACAAGCAGCTGGCTGGAAACGCTACTCCTAGAACTTGATAATTTTGAAAGTAGAATGGAGTTTTTAAGCTTAAATTGTCATACCAGGCCAAAGGTGCCTATGTATGTTCGAAGGAACATGGCGGATTTTTCTTTGCCACCTAATATTAAAAGTCATTTGATAATGATTGCGACGGGAACTGGCGTGGCGCCGTTCATGGGATTTTTAGAGGAAAGACAAATGATGAAAGAATCTACGCAGAGTGAAGAAATGGGCGAGGCTTGGTTGTTCTTTGGGTGCCGAAACCCGAACTTGGATTACCTGTATGAAGGAGAATTGGGGCAGCATGAGGATAGTATGGTTTTGAATAAACTCATAACCGCGTTTTCTAGAGTTAAAAATGTGGAAGCGAGGCATGTTCAGGTAAGAAACCGTTTTTTTTAGTCTGTAGCGGCGCTAGCCCAAAGTGGTACTGCGACTCTATACGAGGGGCGGTTGATAAGTAATCTCCTTGGTCAGAAATATATACAAAAATAATGCTGGCTGGTATGGATTTATATTCGTTTGTTATTCTATTTTCAAAATGTATTACATTCATTTGTTTATTGCATCACGTTTATTTGTCTCCTACAATTGTTTCAAACATGTCGGTAGAAAAAGTGAAAATGGATAAAATCGAGCAGCGTGCGGTGATAAAGTTTTTGACTAAAGAAGGGAATACGCCTTCGGAGATCAGACAGCGTATGTTACGTGTGTTTGGCAGTTCGTGTTCTTCCGAATTTGTTATAAAGTTTTAGTCAAAGCAGTTTAAGTTAGGTCGTGAGAGCCTGGAAGATGATCCTCGTAGCGGAAGACCAGTTTCGGCCGTCACCGATGAAAATGTAGCCAGGGTGAAAAAAATTATATTAGAGCACCGACGAGTGAAGCAGTGGGAGATAGCTAGAGATGTGGGCGTCAGTAAAGAGCGAGTCAATGAAATAATTCATGAGCATTTGAACATGTCCAAGGTAAGTGCACGTTGGGTCCCCAGAATGTTGACTGCATTTGACGGCCGGATAGCCTAGTGGTTAGAGACCCTGACTACGAAGCTTGAGGTCCCGGGTTCGAATCCCGGTCGGGGCAGATGTTTGTATGATGAATACGAATGTTTGTTCTTGGGTCTTGGATGTTTAATATGTATAACTCGGAGACTGGGACCGGGACGAGACCTCGCACACACCAGCGGACTTGGTTTGCTAGCTAGCTGTGTCAGGATGAAATGGGTTTTACACGTAGTAGAGCTTGGTCATGAGCTTTACTCATCCTCAAGGTCGATTGAGGTGGTAGAAATAACTGCAGACACATCATGTTTCACTTCTAGGCCAGTCTTTATTTGATTAAGGCCTACATCAATGACTCTACCGCACGGTTCGGAAATAACCTCTCTTGAGAAGATACCGGCAAGAAACTCAATGAGGTATAATCTTTTCAATAATAACACCATACGAGGTCTAAATTAGTTACAATTGATATCACAGTTAACTCGTTACTATTAACGCGAAATGCAAGTACCATATTGGAAACGTTGGAGAGTTCTGTGCTTGCGCCCATTCACGTGATCTATTGCCAAGATATCATTTAAGACTCAAAATAAGTCTGTACTTGGGGCACAGGCACTTAGTTCATTAAATCACTAACAATTCACATTAAAACTCAAAGCACCAAGCCGATGCAAACGGATTACATTACCCACTTGTGATCAGTCCGACCCCCCGATCAAGAATGCCCTTTTCTTTTCAAAGTTACTAAATGTCATTTCGACCTTATACCAACTACCCACAAATGAACCAAGCACAGACCACTCCCAAGCAGTATTTATTTGACAGCTGTCACCGCTTGACGTTTCGTTAAAATCATAACAAATGAAGGTAATTTATAACTTTAGACTATGATCAACACCGACTAGTGTATCGATTCTCCGACATATATAAGTATGTATTTATCTATATAAGTATGTTTATCTGTTGTCTAGTACCCTTAACACAAGCTCTGCTTAATTTGGGACTAGGTCAATTGGTGTCACTTGTCCCATGATATTTATTTATTTATTTGACATGCCTCTCCATTGGAGAGGCGTATCAAATTTTGCGAAGAGTTTTTCGACATGAGTCGAGGGAAAGAGGAAGAAATAATTTCTAGAATTGTAACATATGATGAGACTTGGATTCAACAATGGGACCCGGAAAGTAAGCAAGAGTCGTTACAGTGGAAATTTAAGGATGAGAAGCCGCCTCGGAAATTCAAGGTCTGTCCATCGGCAGGTAAACTTATGGCTACAATCTTTTGGGACACAGAAGGGATTTTGCTCATAGATTATTTACCGAAGAAAACTACAATGAATGCTGATTATTACTCAAACTTACTATATCAACTAAGAGAGACAATAAAAGAAAAACGACGAGGTAAACTAAGCAAAAGAATTCTGATTTTGCACGATAACGCACCAGTACATACCGCCCGCACAACGAAGCTAGCAATTAAAGACAATGGCTTCGAAACCATTGACCACCCCCCTTATAGTCCAGATTTAGCACCCTGTGACTATTTTCTGTTTAGACTTCTCAAGAAAGACCTCAGGGGACGAAGGTTTATGACCGATGACGAAATGAAGGCTGCGGTTACTGACTTTTTTGACGACAAACCGAAAGATTTTTTTTTAATGGTTTAAATTCAATATTTGAAAAATTTTATAAGTGCATTTTACTAGCAGGGGACTATATAGAAAAATAAAAAAAATGTAGCCACGACAGTCTTTTGTTTCATTGTTAGGTAGATTACTTTTCAGCCGCCCCTCGTACTCGTACAAACGGTACAGTTCAGGAGTAAAAAAATCCTAAGGGCGCACTTTCTTCGTAATAACATTTTTACATATGGCAACATTTTTCCACGATTTTTTTATTCCTGTGATTGCTTTTACTCTATTTGGGCGGCCGTTTCTCTGTCTAATGTCTGTCTTGGAGTCATATGAACCCGATCACCAATGTTATACCAGGACCGTGTTTTATAAAGATATAAGTTACAAATTACCAGCGGAAGTCTCTTTCTAACAAAAGGTGGTAGAATGACTTCCGCTCGTAAATTGTAACTTGTAGCTTTACACGGCCCTGGGCAATTGTGTTAACTATTTGACACTCGTCATCGGATTGAAATGACAGTTTTTCTACGACTGGGACAGTTAGCTGTTTCCGTTACCAATTGTCAGCCCATACAAAATGAACATGATCGCGATTGCGATCGAGTTAGATAATAAGCATGCGGAGCGTATAGTGTAATCAACGGTCAAAAAAACCTCGATCGCGTTTGCGTTTACGTCTGAATTATTATGGACACATTAGTAGCGCCACTAGTGGCACGTATCGACAACAAACAATTCTCATAGTGTTTGACACCAGTAACGCAAACGCGCTGAGTTGATTATACTAGCCGCTCTGACTCGGTCACTCACTCACGGGTCAAAACCTGATCAGTTCAATTTGACAAATTACCAGTACTAATTAATTCCTCTTAAATTTCAGAACGCCCTATGTGACAATGGCGAAGATGTGGCAAGATTAATAAAAGACAATGCATCAGTGTTCGTGTGTGGCGAAGCAAAAACCGTGGTCACCCAAGTGAAAGAATGCATCATCTGTTATTTAGTTAAATATGGCGGACAAACTGAAGAGGAAGCCGAAAGATATATCGCCCAAATGCAGAAGGATAAGCGATATGTTGTTGATCTGTGGAGCTAGTGCAATATTCAATGTTGTGTTGTGTTAGTAGGTAATACTTGTGATGTATTTATTGTTAAATATAGTTTTTCTATTTACAAGATCCTGGTTTTTTTCTACATCTCAAAGTTTGGTCAGAGGTTAAGTTGTCATTTGTGACGTTTTCGGCGTACAGATGGTTTGCTTTCATTTCATTTTTTTTTCAAATTTAATGTACAAATAAAACACTTATTACAAAATCTGTGATATTTTAGTAGTCCTTATTTTCTATTGCATTAACTTTCACATGCCAGGTGGCGGAACATATCATGGATTACTAATAATTATCTATGTAATCATATTTGTACCATTATTATGTTCTGTGAATAAACGATTCATTCATTCAATAAACGGATCACTCACGAGTGTCAGTCGAGTATGTTTCAGACTAATCCATAGTCCTTCCTCCTCTTCCTGTGATATTTTTACAGATTTTTTTCATAAGTATTTTATCTGTACGACATTAAATTTGAAAATGAAATGAGGGAAAACCTTTTCTCAGTGGTAAACTTAGAGTAATCGTACTGTACCTGAGTACCAATTTTTTTACATATCCGCACGACGTGAATCGTCTAATTAACATATGTGAATGAGTCATTTTCTGTCTCACCATCTCCTAAACATAATGTTTCTTTTGAGGCCTCTGGAGTACGTACCTCTTGTACTTTCGTGTTGTAAAGGCCAATCAGTAAATTGGACTCTTTCATTTCACACTCGGGAAATGAAAAGATAGACTTACACATAAAAATAAAAACGCCTAAAACATTTTACAAAAATAATTTTATAGGCATGAAAGTACAAGAGGTACGTACTCCAGAGGCCAATCAGTAAATTGGACTCTTTCATTTCACACTCGGGAAATGAAAAGATAGACTTACACATAAAAATAAAAACGCCTAAAACATTTTACAAAAATAATTTAATAGGCATATCAATAATAAAAATGCTTCAAAAGTGTCATTGGTGTAAAACTAATTGCATAGCGTTCTAGCTGCGGTACAAATTCGTTGTGCTTCGTCTACAGCTAGCTAGTCTAGGCCTAGTACTAACTGCGTGCAACTGAGATGGCACCTGACTAATAAGAATTATTTAAGACCTTAAAGATTGCGGGTCGCGGTGGATGCGAAAAGCACAAGATCGGTCTGAGTGGAGAGCTGAGGGGGAGGCCTATGTCCAGCAGTGGACGTCTTTCGGCTGACATGATGATGACGATGAAGACCTTAAAACATTTACTTTTTTCATTGAAACGGCATTAACGACTATTGTCGACGACAGAAGAACGTGTTTAATACAGCGACCACGAACAAATCTCTTCATATTTCAAAGCTTCATTGCTACCATAATCTTAACCACACTTATCACAGTCACAATACGTTTGTCCCTCTCGAAATTGTATCGCGAGAGAGGGAGGTAAGCTTTACATCTGCGATAAATAGTATGCAAAGCAATGATATTATAAGTAAAGATACGGTCTTTTGCTCATAAGACAATCGAAAAACAACCGAACATGTTGACATTTCCGCGCAAGTTTGGACCTTATTGCGGAACGACTGAGGCCAAAGAGGTTACCATTGGCCACAATTTCGCCGTGCTAATGACGTCTACCTCTCTTTTTATATGTATGTAATATCATTGATACAAAGGTCCATCCCAGTTCACGCCTAAACGTCAAGCAGGCACTCTTGGCGAGACCTATAGGGGCCTTATTACACGAATAAAGCCTTCATTTAGATATACAATACAACACCCTAGCTATTAAGAAAAATATGTTGATAGGGGAGAACGTCATTTCGTGTACAATTTTGTTCTTACAGCGAGTATATTATGACTATGAGCGGTTTCAGACTAGCGTTTTTTAATGCGTCAATCAATTGAATTTTAGTTGATGTGCTTAATGTTGTTTGGTGTATAAATAGATAGTTAATGTATTATGCAACAAATTAACGTGATAGTGCCCAGCAAACGAAGAACCCGCTTGTCGTCCCTTTCGAGCCTAATATAAGCCAGAAAAGGACGGCATGCTTGGCTCGCCTGGTCTCTGCGAGAGTGTACAGCCGGGGTTTTAAGATACCACTCTTGTTTTTGGTTTCAGCCAGTGTTCGCACGTCCGGTTTTTCAAAGCGCGAAATGTAACGCGCGTGTATACGCGCAGCGCAGAAAAAAACGCTGGTCTGAAAACGCTCTAAAGAATTTAACTGCCGCTTTTGGAAACGTCAATTAACTGTAATGGTCCCAAAATGGTTATATTGCAGCTCTACGATGATACATTAGGTAGGTAACGTCTATGAGAGTGGTACTAAGGATACCTGTTTTAAGTGTACTTTTCTTAATAGTAAGACGTTCTTAATTCTAAAGAAATAAGTCTATTACAGGTCGAATTTAGACAGTGATGTTGCTTAATACAAGTATTTGAAAATATAGCGAAATACAAATACAATATGGATACTGATACAAAATAATACTAAGTAATCATAAAATGGACGCATGCGCCGCTTGGCTTGATGCCAAAATATCTGTATAAATGTAGGAATAGCCATAGAGATAAACTTTGATAAATAAGTGCTTAGGTAAAACTACTCTGTACAGTCGGTCGTTGGATGATGAAATTAAAAAGCACTAACTTATAAGCACGTGACATGATCAATTCAGAATATTGGCGACTGTACACTGTACACTTTTACCACTTCATTTATAAATCGATTGGGATTAGTAATTTATCTAATTGTATATTTTACAAATTCTGTACTTTAAGAACATGATTAACAATAAGTGAATGATTTTTGGTTTGTAATTCTTGAGCATTTATCCATTCAGGAAGTCTGGTAAAAAAAGATTCTGTTCCTAATTCATCAGAATAAAGAAAACAAAACGAGAATGTCTTGAAAATATAAGGATTCAACTGCATTGAAAGTTCAGAAGGAATAATAACTCTATGGAAGCTGTTATAAAACTCTAGTTACATTACAACTATAAAAAAAAATTGGATCTACATTTTTATTCTCAGGTTACAATAACTGTCGTTACAGTTCATGGTCTATGCCGATAGAATTTGACAAAAAAACAACATAGAGTCGAATAGATAACCTCCTCCTTTTTTGAAGTCGGTTAACAATAAGTTTTACATAAACAGGGGATAGATTTCAAGAACATCATATCATATCTAAAATAAAATAATCCTAAGAGCCTACGAATAGAATCTCGCTTCACGGTCGAGATATTTCTGGAGTATTAAAAAAAAACCTAAACCATTTGTAGGTAGGGTAGCTTTAGGCTGAATTCAATAATTTTTATGAACAGTTGTTTCCATGTTACAGTTACAAATAATGGTCATAGGCCGTCCAGACTGATATGACAATGAATTACGTATGTACATGCGTTGAAATAATTCAAGGAATTAAGGTATAGGTACACGTGATCTTAGTAAGGAAATGTAAAAGTACTGATCAGTGATAACAACCCACACTAGTATTGTATTAGAGTTGTTTAACGAAACGGAAACTTAAAAAAGAAAGGGTTAACACTAGCAACACTCTTCCCTCTCCCTCTTTCTCCTCTGTTCACGACCCGGCGCGGTCAACATTTCTAATTATTATCGCTCCGTATTAAATTAAAACCACATTTGTAAAACATACCAATAAATGCTTAAACACCTTAATCAAGGACGATAAAACCAAGAGGACTGCCAATGGCTATACAATGTCGCGTTCCTGTAAAATAATGAGCCTGCTGTAGCTAGTTTCACTATAGAGAGGCCTCTGTACCATTAATTTTGTATGACACTTAGACCTCTGGCTAACACAATAGCGCCATCTATGAACTGAAAGAAAAAACGAATTTAGATGGCGATATTTTGTTAGCCAGAGGTCAAATGAATGGTACAGAGACCCCTCCGTAGTAAAACTAGCGGGCTTATTATTTCAAAGGAACGCGACATCGTATAGACACTGGCAGTCCTCTTGGTTTTATGATCCTTGACCTCAATCATGCTTTCAACCAATCTCCAATACAAATATTTATAAAAGCGAAAGTAACTCTGTCTCTCTATCTGTTTGTTTGTTACCAATTCACGAGGAAACGGCTGGACAGATTTGAATGAAATTTAGAATAAGACAATTTATATCCTAGATTGAAATAAAAGGCTACTGCGATCCCGGATAATTGTATGGTTCCCGCGGGATAGCGATAACCAAGTTCTACGCAGGCGAAGTCGCGAGCAACATCTAGTTTAGAATTAACCATTAATTTTCAGTTGCTTTTGTAATTTTGACCTTTGTGACCAAAGTTTTTATGCCTTGCAAACACTTGACATTTTGTGTGAGGAAATAGGGAAATAACAACTATAATATGTAATATACAGCCGTGTCATAGAGTAAGTTCGTAACACCGTTTATTGTTCGTGTTTGTTAATCATTCATATTTTTTGTTCGTAACTTTGAATGTAAGTAGGAATACTTTAACTTCCTACGTGTAAAGGTTCTAAGATCTCTATTTTCAACCTATCAAAAACGTAACAGATGCGTCAACCTTTGATGACTACACTTGAAGTCGAACAGATGTAGAATAACATAATTATCTCGATGGTGAGATTTTGACTTTACGAAAAGCTTAAAACGTTTGTAAAGATAGTCAGTGACGTAAGGATAGGGAACCAGCGTTCTAATTCTAACTTGCTTATTTATTGCAAACATTAGGTGCATACAGTTTTCACCGTTTTTTCTTGTCAACCAATGCGATGTCATGTCACTATGAAGTGTAGGGACTGTGAAAGGTTCAACGGTGGGTCAGGAATCTTTTTTTTTTTAATTCAAATGGATAAATTTGTTCGATAAGACTACCGTCTCTTTCTGACCAATATGTGTGACAAAGGGAACGATTCTTTAACTCAGCAATAAACGGTAGTGCGCTTAGTAGGTTTAGTTTTTTATATGGCGTCTTTTATTACGTTATGACGAGTCTGAAACATATTCCACTACGTCATTACAACTAATAATAAAACTATAGGTACAGTCAGCGTCATATATATGGTGACATCCAAAGTGCTCAAATACTTCGGCACACCATACGATTTATATGGTGTGCCGAACTATTTGATCACTTTGGATGTCACCATATATATGACGCTGACTGTACGCTAAATTTATTAAAAGCAATGAAAACGAATTGGTTTCGTCACAGCTTTATTAGGTCACCGACCCGTTTTTGCTGTTGTTGCTTTTCACTATAGCTTATTAATCCTTTTCCAGGCTGCACCAATATAGGCGGCGGCGAAAATCTAATGCCACTATACATAATTTTCATAAACGTCACTCAAGCCTCAATTAGTTAAAATAGATATTGTCTCCTTCTTACTAACGGAAATGTCATTTTGACAAAAAAGGACAAACGAACTTTAACGGCATTTTAAGCTAAAATAGGTTTATGAATAATAGGGCTAATGTATATTCACAATAGTAATATATTTGGCAATCATTTCAAGCCAAAGAACTATTCTAGTAAATTCAATTCGATTTGAATCTTAAATCTTGGTGTTAGGGTTGAAATTGTAACTACACTTATGTGGTTGATAAATCGTACTAGGTATGCCTGGAAATGGGTTAATAAAGCTACAGGGGTATTCTCTAAGGTTAATCAGGGCTGTATCAGGGTCGAAGTGTTGAAATTTTTCACTTGGACGCTCAAACAACGCTAACTTTATAGAAAATAACACACGAGCTCGTTTCATTGGAGCTAGCGTAAACGGATTGATCGAATCTAATGTCACATTGACATTATAGTGAAACGAATTACGCCAAAATTTTCATTTGTGCGTGACGTATATTCAAGTAGGTGACACAAGTATAACGGTCATTCACTCATTCAATTAAATCCATTTATGCCAGCTTTTATGAAAGTTGGGAACCCATTTATACGTAAGCCACAATTTTGCGGATTGGTTATTTGATTCTTAATACTCAATTTAATTAAAGTTCTTGATCAATTCTTTCGCCTGTGAGAAAAGTACTGTTGACGAAACTGGTCAAGATCGTAAGTTTACTTTAAATGTAATAATATTAACAGCATGTGTCAAAACTTCTCTCGTTAAAAAAGGCATCGCTGGCTCAGTACTACGTGGACTTAAACGAAATTGATCATTTTCACAAGATTAAGGAACAACTACGATTATGCTTAAAATAGAATACAACACAACTGTAAATCGCAAATACAAATTATAATTAAATAGGTAGTTCTTAGGATTTTAATTTTCGTTATTGCAGTCTGATTGCTTGTAATTTTTGGGTTAGATTTACATAACAAGTCTAGAAATAGTCTGTCATTCTGTAGACAACACAGGAATGTGATAAAACTTCAGATAAGTCATGTTCAAATAAAAATACCGACCGATTAATAATAGTTCAGAAACCAAAGTAAAAAGCGAACATAGCTTACAATTATTTTTTTAAAGACTAGCTACAATGTTTATGTACATTTTTGGTAAATAAATAAAAAATTTGCACCAATTCCATAAAATTTGTAAGAAAATGCTGTTGGACAGATGTCGTGTTTCTTTAAGTATCTAATTATACTAAAAAAAAAACATTATCTTACTTTATTCTACATTTTATAACCCAAATCTATTAATCATGAATAATGAATTCATTATGGCATATTTGTTGAACATACATCATTTTTACACTTTGCTTAATATCGTACGGGAAACATTACACTGTACATGTGATGTACACATATAGATATCTATATCAGGAGTAGATAGCGTATCTACACCAGCGTAACGATAAGGCATAAGCTAAAACGAGCCGAGCGTATTGTCAAAATAAAACTTGTGATTTTATGCCAGTGCATCAACGGCTCCACACATCTTGCATGACCGCAACTCGCTCAACAGGGAACCCTAATCTACGCTATTATCATCCGACGCGCACAATAGTGCCAACCGTCGGCCAAACACCATAAACGCGCAAATCCAAAAATAACCATAAACTTGGCACCTCATTGCGAAAAATTTTACAAATAGTAAAAACTGCTACAAAAGTGAAATATGTATAAAAAAATTGGGAATGGAAGATATTACCAGTCTCAGTCGTAGTTTTTGTGGAGGATTTTCTGCGCGGCCTTGATGAGCGGGGTGAGCGTGCGGAGCTCCAGCGCGCAGCCCAGGAACGGGTGCGCCAGCAGCTCGGCCGCCGTGGCGCGCAGGTCCACGTCCACCTGCAGGCACTTGTCCAGGAAATCCTGGAAATTCGCCGACAGGTTCTCCCATCTAGGTATCTTCGGCCGGCCGACCGCAGCGATCAGATACAGAGCCCTCAGCGGCGTCTCCTTCATGTACGGGGGCTCCCCCTCAATCATCTCTATAGCCATGATCCCGAGCGACCACACATCAACCTTCTTCCCGTACTGTTTTCTTGTGACCACTTCGGGCGCCATCCAGTATGGAGTACCGACCATAGTCTGGCGTTTCTCGTCGCCGACTATGTTCGCGCAGAAGCCAAAGTCGGTGACCTTGACGCTTCCGTCCATGCCGAGTAGGACGTTGTCGGACTTGATGTCCCGATGGATGGTCCCTTTGGAGTGGAGGAAGGCGATCGCTTGGAGCGTCTCGCGACAGACGGCAGCGATCTGTCCCTCCTTCATGACCACTTCGGTCACCACGTCGGTCAACGACCCGCCGTCAAGCAGCTCCATAGCGACCCAAAGATGGTCATAGCTCAGGAACGCGTCCAGGAAGTTGACCAGGTTCTTGTGGTTGAAACCCTTTAATACATTGATTTCATTGAGTATGAGATCTTTCCTGGATTGTTTTGTCAAATCGATATCTTTGATAGCGACTCGGGAGTTGTCTTTGCTGTCTATCGCCACAAACACCACACCTGTGGAGAGAAATTGTTTTGGGTTAAGATAAATGTCGCCAGTGTTAACTTCAATAGCGTACATGTTTCAAGGGCATAGATTTCATAATATTAGTACTTGGCAATAGAAACTATAGAGTGAGTAATCCATCAGGGGAGTAGATTAGATAAGTGACAATTGAACAGATCTTTCTAGTCTAGTTGTTGGCACATGGCATGTTTCTTGGACAGACTTACACAGTAACATAATGATTAATTTACATATATAAAAGAGAAAGGTGACTGACTGACCCAGAGACTTCACATGGGATAGGGAACTACTGAATATTTTATTTTTTAACTTGATTCTAAATTTGTTTATTTATACATAATATATTGAGGTCCAGTGTAGTAGTAACCAATGATGAATTAGGTTGAGTTCCTGTTTAAAGTGGCCTGTGGTATACTGGTACATTATATGATTACAATGAATTGAATCTCATAGCTAATTACAATAATGACTTGCATTTGGCATAAAGTTAAATTGTAATCTAATCATATTGGACTATGTAATGAAACTATTACATACTCAGGGGCACAATTACTCGCCCACCCTATTTTTGCTATTTATAGTAAAAGTATTCTTTATTTAAATAACAGTTTTTACATTAATCAAAGAAAAAATAATGGGTGATTAATTTTGCCTCCGAGTATATTATTATCCTTGTAAGTACCTTATCTACTCTATGTGTACACATGCAAAATTGTTATTCCTTTCATTGCAATATTCAAAGTAACAGTGTCATAATCAGTGTCAGAAATAAATGTTTTTCTGGAAATCAGCTGTACACTGTCAAAAGTGTAAGCCCGTTTTGTTGGTATAAACTATTCAGTAAACAAAATATTATTAAAATTAGTCCAATAGTCTTGATAAAGAATAACCCTGTTATTCATAAACCTATATTAACTAAAATGCCTTTAAAATTCGTTCATCCCTTTTTGTCACATTGACATTTCCACTAGTAAGAAGAAGACAAAACCTATTTAGCTAATAGAGGCTTGAGTGACGTTTATGAATAAGGGCATAAGTAATTATTTGGGCAGTCCATGTAAGTTTATATTTAAATTTATGCTCCTCCCCGAAAACTACAGACCCAAATTTTGTGAAAAAGGTGTCAATCAATTCATTATTATGGTTCGGGTGACATGGGCTACTGGATTTTATGTGAAAAATTTTTTTAAACAATGTTGGAGTGTGATGTATTATCAGATAGGTCTTCCTAAATGATTACATTGGTTCTTGCCCATCTTTGCTTTAAGTGAATATTTAAGGAACAGAGCTATGAAAGTTCTCAAAATTGTGTTCCTATGGTTAGGTTTTAGTTTTTAAACTTTCAAGCAAAATAGTTTAATATTAAACATCAACATAAGTAGCCAGGAACTATGTACCTATTTCATATTTAATTGTTTAGAATTGTATTTAGATATTATATTTGTCTTAACAATAACAGTATGTCATAAATTTCCTCTCACATCGGACAGGGTTACACAATATTGTTTGTTGATATCTAATTATTTAAAGTACGAACTGTGAACAATTAATTCGCTCACCTGAAACCAAATGAGCAAATTAATTGTTTTTAGTTCATGAACATGGACCTCCACAAAGTAACACCTGATTTAATCAATTATTTAAAGTATGTAGTGTATAACTGCATTGTTGTTCAAACAGACAGTGGAGCCCTAAATAAATGATCAACACATAGTTACCTGAAGCTCCTGCACCTAGATCCTTGGCCCGTTCAAACCTCACATAAGGATCATCCTGGTTGCAAATCTTCCGCAACTCCTCATAAATCTCTTCATCAGTCAATGTTGCGTTAGCAATCTCCTTCTTCCTTAGTATAGGGCTTTCTTCAGGCTCATGCCCTATCATGGTTAAGTCTTCGACAATAGCTGTGAGGTCCATCATAGCATCTTTCTTCTTCATGCTATGTTTGGTGGGCTGTGCAGGCATGGTCTGCCGGTGGCTGTATGACTCCCCTGGAGCATCCTCCTCGCTGCTCTGTCCGAACGACAGATCAGAATCTTGGCTTTGGTGAGCATTTTTCTTGTCTAACAACTTTTCTATCTCTAAATCCTCCTCTGTAATGGCTTGTTCTGTTACGAACGGCTTGAACGGCTCGTTGGGTGCTTTTTCCTTCTTGATAGTGTATATGTGGAACTTCACGGCCGCAGCGGCTGCGTCCGGATTCTCATGTTGCTCGGCAGGCGTGATCTGCGTGTTCAACAGCCTCTGCCATGATGAAGGCAGGCCTTCCAACATGCCAGTCTCTGAGTTCTTACTCACGTGTATGTGTTGCTTAACATTAGTAGGCATACCAATCTCGGTTGCCCTCTCATCCCTATTAGATTGCTTCTTTGCAAACAGTTTCCCGAACACACCGCGACCCGAGCGCCCCGTCATCGTGAATTGTTTTTTTAACACTTAAAAATCACTAGGCCATTTCATTCCGTCGTTACTGAACACTTAAATCTACATTTCTTGCAAGATACATTTGAGAAATTACTTAATTTATCAACCAAAGGAGTGGCTTGCAATCACGGAAGGTACTTATCACGTATCTGTCAAATGGACAACTTGGATAGGAGTTCGTTTCACGCAAAATTTAAAAATGTTTCGATAAAAACTTAATGCGGTATAATTTTTACTCATTATTTTTATTAAACTTAAATGCACGTTAAGTACATTTTAACGCGACAAAATAACGTTCCGAGTGTTTGATTTATTTATACCGAATACATGAATTTATTAATGTTAGAGGACCGACTAAATTCTTTGAAGGAACGTTTTTTATCTGTAATATTGGCAGCAATGTTCATGCATATAAAAAAACAGGAATCTGGGTGATTCATCCAATCGATGATGTGCGCCAAATATTTTATTTTGAATCATATTTAAATTGGAAACGTAAACATTGCAAAAACCCACATACAAAAGTTTTGAGTACAGTCTTCGAGTACAGTCATAAATTATAGTAACGTAAGTAATTATTCTATATTGTAAATTAAGGTATTAAGGAATAAGTATTGTTTCATATTTAGCATATTTTTACCATAAAAGGCGAAGTCTGCGTTTTTATTTTGTACTGCAGACGAGCGAATGATAAGACAAAATGGGCAAACCACTTAATAAAAGTAGATTAAGTATAAGAGTGAAATGATTATCTTTTAATAATACACTCGATTTATAACGCAGCTACTTTACCTTATTTAGTTATTTTAACGTCTTTACTAGGGACGTTTCAATATTTAAATAATTAAAAACTTTTCAAGTCGTACATTTCAAATAACATCTCGTTTAGTTCAGTCGTGTTCAGTCGCCCACTGGCCACTGGCGGTTCTACAGACCAGTTAAAGGGTCAGCGGCCACTGACAAACGCAATTTAAATCGGCTTAATAACATTTAGCTTCTCGTTTTTCTGAGACCGGCAAATGTTGGATGTAAGAATATAAGAACACGGCTAAAAAAAGAAGGTTTATCGATTAATTTCAGAGGGTACCTACCTACAAAACAGTCTTCAAGACTACAGTAGAGCCACTTTAAAGGTGATCATGATTCATGATTTATGTATACTGTGAGTATTGGTCTAGACTAGCTCGAGGCGTTACCCTCACATCAATGTACTAGAAGCAGTATCTGTGATGCCAACGGCCATATTCACATGTCTCTGAATACCTACCAATACATATAAATGTTCCGTGCGACATTCCAATTTCTGCTTCTTTTATCAAATAGCGTAAATATTTAGTGACATCTTACTTTGTGGCTATCAAATAATCAACAATAAGTCACTTTATTCCCAAATGAAATGATAATTGGCGCTAATCAACATCACAAACTTATTTATACTGACGGCCAAAATCGGAACTAATGCAGTCGTGTATTAATTGCGAGCCGTTTGATAGACGACAGCGCCACTCTTACTGGATCGCATAGATTTGTAGTACTTAAGTGTAAAAGGGTCATTCATACTGATGTTAAAATTAACAACCGCTGTTAAATAAACATAACGCAAAGAGGTGTTTACATAAATGAGTTCAAATAATTTTTTCTACGACATTATTAAGACCCTAACGGATGCGACAATTTGAAAGTTGTTGTTTTAAAAATTCGTAGACCTGGGTGATACTTCGCATCGTCTTTGATTTTTACTTCGTAATTAGCTACCTAATAATTTATTGAATCAGGCGGAATCATAATTACTACTGTTTTGCCAGGTCCTTGGGATACATTTTAACGTAGGTAGCGTTAGTATTATGTTCATAGGCAATACTAGCTTATGCCCCGCGGCTTGGCCCCCGTGAAATATTTCAAAATGGGCTAGTTTCCCTATTCCGTGGGAATTTCTAAAAAATCCCCTAGTGCACCTTTATGATACTCAAGGTACATGTTTGCCAAATTTCAAGTCTCTAGGTCCAGTAGTGGTTTAGGCTGTGCGTTGTCTGTCAGTCAGTCAGTCAGTCACGGTACTGTTTTATAGGTATAGAAAGACGATTGTCTACCTACATTTTAGCGTACTAAGAGGGCAGTTGAGCAACATTGTCTTAGTCTTCCTAGTGTTGCAAGCTGCAAAAGATTAAAATGAGGTTGAATTGCAGTGCACTGCCCCTAAACTACGAAATTCGAAAATCGAAGTTCGTATCGTATCGTTCCGCTCACTCTCGAGTTAAATAATATAAGCTTGAGAGGGACTTTTGCACTTCGTAGTCCAGGGGCTGTTTTCGATTTCAAGCATGTTGTGTATTTTACCACCTTCTGTTTTCCGTCATCTCATTACACGCGTGCAATTGATTTGTAGTAGTTTTCTAAATTACACATCTTACTGAACTTTCACGGAAGCTCGCGACTATTTTAATTTTGCCACGTAACCCAATCTTAAGAGAAGGTGTTAAGATTTTATTTGCTGTGAAATAATGGTATATGGGTTTAGTACACGAAGTCTGAGTTTGTTTTGATTTTCTTTTGGATACTCAGAGTAACGATTGGGATGGGAAGCGGAAAGGTGGGATATTTAATCATCGAATAAGATAAGTATTTTTACTAGGTATGTTTGCTAAGTATAAGTTTGATTAGTGCCTTACTTTCTTCGCTCATTGTCAGTAAGTTATTTAAGCTTTAAATACTTAGGCAGGTACTGTAGGGTAGGTTGCGTTAGATGCAGGTCTGGCAAACTAGATTGATCTATCTCGTTCAAATTAGGAATTGTTTTAAAATAAAGCAACAGTATGTATGTATATATCTATATTGCGCAGCGCATAAAGCATACAATAACAGAACAAAAGCAAATGTACAAAGGCGAACTTTTCCCTTAAAGGGATCTACCAGTTAAACCTTCGGGCGATTGACAGGACATCTGAAAAAAGTCGGTCTTTACTCTCGAAAGCACATCAGTTGAGCTGGGACCGCCAATCTGGAAACCAGAAAAATACATTCTAAGCCGGGAATCGAACCTGGAATACTCTAAGGTTTCACGGCTGTTTCAGAGTCGAAGTGTTAAATTACCTGTCATTTACGCTTGACGTAGGATCAGCAATAATGCTAAAAAGTGCAAACATCTGAACTGAACAACTTTCCGGGGGTTACACCGCGTGGCCCGAAGTATTTAGATATAAAAGACCATCATAGGCTACTAAACTTGTTCAATTAACTGACTAAATAAGTGCCAAGTATAAGTACCTAGGTCTAATGAGAAAAGTTTTTCCATAGGTCAAGCAAAAATCAATCTTTTTCCCAGCTCATAAACATTATGACATGTAAAATCATTTCTCAATTCAACTATAGGTAGGTACTTCATTTATTTTAAGATTTTAATTAGCATCACATTTGTTTTACCGGAATTCGAAGGTAAAAGCGGCACATATCAATGTAATCACTAATAACCGTTATTTATTATGTTTTAAATGCAAAAGTAAACACATTAGCAGCGCTCTCTTCGTTACACTTAAAAATGTGTGCGGGTTTGGTAGTTAAATTTAAAATTTTAAAATAAACGAAGTTAAGTGTGCAATCGCAAAAAGTAAAGTGCAATATCTTATGGTACCCACTAAAATTTACAGTTTCTCGATTGGTTAACGGTAAGCGCATCACTAGTCTCCAGAAGCTTAGCTGCGCGCGCGGCGGTAAACAATTCTTTTAGGCGCGCGTTATCGTTATTTTTAGGTCGATAGCTTTTGAATTCGCTCATTGACTTTAGTGCGTGTTGTACTGAATGTGGATGGGGTTATGCGAAAGGGAGTGATTTGGTTATTTGTTTTAATCCTAGGAAATAATTAATGAAATTCTATTTGTAGCATTATGATTGCAATACTGTAAAGCGGAGCGACCTCTACCAGCAAACCAGTAATTAAAATAAAATATCCTAATGTTTTACAAATTACGACATTGTTATCAAAATAACATTAACCACACGATCACACGAC
Source organism: Clepsis dumicolana (assembly GCA_963691665.1). Classification (NCBI taxonomy): domain Eukaryota; kingdom Metazoa; phylum Arthropoda; class Insecta; order Lepidoptera; family Tortricidae; genus Clepsis; species Clepsis dumicolana. The sequence goes on from OY829518.1 coordinate 2,774,121, forward strand.
ACTTTGCTGCGGGAAAATCTTTGTGCTTTGGCTTGGTCTATGTCTCCCTTTTGGAAACCAATAATGTAGTAACATAGAGCACACTGTTCAAATAACGAACAAATTACCTATACTAGCTGACATTTAGGAAACGACATGGATGTGAGCATGTGAGCGTGGCTCATCAAGTCACCACCCTGCCATCTAATCGTAACATACTTAACCAATTACTGAACATAAAAATTAAGGCTCTACGATCCATGCTCGTTTTAAATTCTAATAATATTTCGTTCAGTATTTAAAATAAAGGTCTGATATTAATTTTAAACAACAGTAAACGCTTTAAGTAAATAAATACTTCCCCAAAGATGAAAACATGGTTTTAAACAAAATCCTCGATAAGTTGAATTTGTTAAGGTTAGGGCTGCCTCGGCACTTTATATATAACTAGCAGCCCGTCCCGGCTTCGCACGGGGTAGACAATTATAAAATGAAAAAAGTTGTTGTAGTGACATAACTACAATAGTTGGACATATGCTACCGCGGAGTTTTTTGTAGACATTATGATGTTCTTCAATATTGTTGTACATTATTTTGTTCTATCGCTAATAGTTTCGGCAGCGCATTCGACGAAAGACATTTTAAGACTCATTTTTCTACACCTTCGGTTACATTGTTCAAATTTTACCAAGGATCCCTAATTTTTTTCAAAATGAAATGTAGCCTATGTCAAATTGGAAGAATGTAGCATTCTATTGGTGAAAGAATTTTTTAAATCGGCCCAGTACTTTTTGAGCCTATTCATTACAAACATACAAACATACAAAAATAGGTACAAATCTTTCCTCTTTATAATATTAGTGTAGATGAAATATAATAAATATAATGAAAACAAAAGTACCTAATTATTGACTCTTCCTTTTGGTTAGGTCAGTTTCTTACCAGAACCTGAGACCTGAGTGTAATCAAAAAACACAAAATACGTCTCGATCGCGTTTGCGTTATAATGTCAAAGAGTATGAGAAATGTTAAACGCGAACGCGATCGAGACGTATTTCTTGGCCTGGGCGGCGATTACACTAGGCGCTCAGTGCCCTTAGTGTAATCAAAAAGCACGAAATACGTCTCGATCGCGTTAGCGTTAAAGCGTCAAACAGTGCCCTTAGTGTAATCAAAAAGCACAAAATACGTCTCGATCGCGTTTGCCTTAAGGTGTCACAGTATGAGAATTGTTAAACGCGAACGCGATCGAGACGTATTTCTTGGTCTGGTGGGTGATTACACTAGGCGCTCAGTATGAGAATTGTTAAACGCGAACGCGATCGAGACGTATTTCTTGACCTGGTCGGCGATTACACTATGCAGTAAGAACATTTAAAATCCTTTGCCGCTTACGCCATGCGTTTTAATCACACTTGGACTAGTACTCTTTCTATTTACTCACACGTTACTAGATAGCGTTGTCCCGCTTATGTAAACAAACTCCGCCCCCCAAAAGTATTGCCTCAATCCTTTATTATTTTCACCCACCCAATTTACAGTGTTGCATGTCGCGCACCACTTACCCGCTAGGCGGCGTTTTCGGGCCGCCCACTGAAACTCAGTCTCAGCGTCCTCTCCGTGCGGTCCGCCCGTCGTTTCCAACTAACCCCCCAAACTAACAAACTAAAACTAAACTTCACACGAATAGGTGCGAAAACCTAATAAATTAGTGCTCTTTGTGTAGTGAGTGCGCCATTTTGTTTTTTCCCAACGGGAAACGGCGCGCGTCAGTGTTGCGTTCGTAATTTGAAATTTAAAGTGTGTTTCGGAAGAGCGTTTTTTAAGGATTAAGCAAAGGATTCTTTTTTAAGGTTGGTATTTTTTCTAGGTTCCGTTACTTTACTTAACTGTAAATTTGAAATAGAACCAACATTACCATTTTTATATTTATGAAAAGAAATAACAGTAAAACTAGTCGAAAATCAGTCTGAACATGGGCTACGGTAGGTATACTAATGCATAGTAGTTACATCGATTAATTTTTGATTAAGTCACTTCCGCGGTTGGCAAAATAATTTGTTGCCTCATAATCGTTTCCTAGGTACGACTAGATACCGGTAGGTTAAATATTTACAGCACGCGACAAACGCCAGGTTGTAGGTAGAGACGGTTTAAAAAGTCAAAGGTTAAATAATTGAAAGTTCACCATCAAATCCAGAAAAATCGTACGTTATATCGAACGTATACGAATCTATCAAAATCATCTTTACAAATGTAACGTTGTACCTTAATTTATCTCTTTGCTTAAAAGGTTATTTGGAATAGATCGCTCTAGAGCTATAAGGCGCGTATTGCTTACCTTTGTAATATGTTTCATTTAAATTATAGATTTGTTTCTTTTAAAGTATCAGTACGACATTACTGTAGTTATTCTTGATCGACTCTATTTCAGTACATTTATGATTATGTAGAGATTGCTTAAAAGTCTACCATCGTATAAATACGAATGTCTACAATATTTTGTGGCAAAGAAAAACGTTAACATGATTTATTCGTTACGTTTTGTTTACGTCAGAGAGCTGAATCATAACATTTGAACTAGACAGACGTCGCGATGAGGAAATACTTGTTTTACGACACGGCATCTGTTACTTTACGTCATATAGGATTTTACTGTCAGTCACTAATAATGTTCTATTAATTAAGTAGTTTGTGGCTGCTAGTGAAGAAAACATGAACTAAAAACCACAAATTTGCTCACCTGCGACTACACGTGTAAGATAGCTACGTCTACGAGACAAAATGTATGTATACATTATACATACAACACCTGGGTCGTGTTTTAGAAAGCTACAAGTTGTAATTTACAAGCGGAAGTCTCTTTCTAACAAAAGGTGATAGAATGAGACTTCCGCTTGTAAATTGTAACTTGTAGCTTTATAAAATACGGCCCTGCCCTTCCTTACACACCAAATAACGCATGTCACACAGACCCAACTACCACCACCCTGTTATAAATTTTACGTCGCAACAAAAGTCTCGAACGTCTTTGCGTGTGTGAAATACTATAAGAATAGTTTGTTGTCTTTACGTGTCGGAAGAAGCGCTGCTGCCAATTTGCTCATAGTAATCATGAGATTTTCGGTGAAGGGAATCATTGTGAGGAGCCTGCACGATCCTGAGAAGCAATTTATGTGTGTCTGAAGTTCCATGACACGATTATCCAGAACAAAGGCAAGAAATACTCGCGTCGTTTCAGCGCCATGAAATGCAATTTCATAATTCTTCCCTAATTTATTAGTAGGTACGGAGTAGTATTATGTATATAGTAAGTATTAGTAAGGGGATTGCGTGACTTTCTTAATAAGGAACCAATAGGGCAACGGCCCTTTCTTTAATATTAATTTGTGGGGCGACCTCCCTGCTTAGCTACTGTTGAACTATTTCTATGTCACCGCAAAAAGGTAACGCGCTTTAGGAAAACGTCTATTTTAATTCTGAAGCAATACTAACAAGAATTTATTGTAGAAATATTTCTATGTACTTAATACTAAGTAGAGTCAGTGAACGTTTAGAATAGTATTCGGGGTAAGGTGTTTCTTGATTTGTTTTATAGGAGTAGAAATTCAAACGACCACTTGATTGATTGTAAGTGATCACCGCTGTCGCTGCCCATAGACATCTGAAACACCTGAGGGATTGTAGAATTTCCATTGGGGTCATTTAAAAAAAAGTTGTGAGTAAGTACATTTCTTTTTTGTTTTTGATTTTTTTATGTTAGCTAAGACTATCGTTTTTAATATGTGAAAAAAGGTGTCCCAAAATATTGTGTTCAATTCCGTTACCCTTTTCAAAGACACTTCTAATGAGAGTAACGTAATGAAAGTATACAAAAAATGTATGAAAATTTTGGGACACTTTTTCCACTTGTTAAAATCGACAGTACTCGTGATTCTGGGTAGATGTAACGAAAAAAAAAGTGTGTGTACGTATACAGCATTGACTTATTTTTTTAAATTACCCATTGACATCTCTTTCTTTAACATAACGAGCGTCATTCACAGCCGAAGTACCTATTCTATTCTAAAGCTCACAAATTGTAGGTGGTAGGTAATTAACAGTTTTAGGTTCTGTTTCCGTCTAGTCTACATAAATATAGGTATATTTACTTCCACAAACACATTATTATTTTAATCGGAGCTTTGAGCTATACGCGTAAATCTCGTCGTTTTATGACAGAACATGGACAAGCTTTCTAGCCTTGCCAATGCCTTGATAACAAATAACAAAATTTATGTTAGGCTAATAAACGTTTCTTCATTTCCTCGTTAATTTTATGCTCAATCCCAATAAATAATCCTAACTAATATTATAAATGCGAAAGTAACTCTGTCTCTATGTCTCTGTCTGTCTGTTTGTTACCTCTTCACGGGAAAACCGCTGCACCAATCTAGATGAAATTTGGTAAGAAGATAGTTTGAATATTGAGGAATAACATAGGTTACTTTTTATTCGGGATAATTATATAGTTCCCGCGGGATAGCGATAACCGAAATCTACGGTCTAGTCGCGGGCAACAGCTAGTACCTAATAAATATCATGGAATAATTGACACCAATTAACCTAGACCCAAACTAGTTCGGGTCACGTGGAGAGTCCACAATTTCTTTTGGTGGATGTGGGCCAGTGCTATTTCAATTATCGTCCCGTCTCGCCTCGCTGGTGGAATAACACCTCTTTCCAGAATAACCTAGTGGTTAGACCTACGGCCTCTCAAGCAGACTCGTACCACTGAAAGTTTCGCGGAATTTCGCGAAATTACGTTTGTGATTTTATCACGAGCTTTTCGGTGAAGGAAAACATCGTGAGGAATGCTGAATGCTGCACACTCCTGCGACGCAATTCCATGGTTGTCCAATCCGCACTAGGCGCCTTGGAACTATTAGCCCAAGCCCTCTTATTCGGCCTGTGCCCAGCAGTGGGACGTAAAAATATCTTTAGACCCATACTATAGTTTGGTTCACGTGGAGAGTCCACAATTTCTTTTTCATCTCTCATACTCGGAAAGTGAGGCATATCTTATCTAACATACGGGAGGAAAGTTATGCATGGCTCCCCTAAGGAGTAAAAAAATTAAAAAAAAAAGCGCTGGATGGATGGCTATGACTATGACCTATTCAGCCTATACAGCCTATGGAACAATTATTATGTTTTTATTATTTTTCATTATTGTTGGCTATTATAAAAAAAAACATGCTTAGGTGCCCAATAATTATTAATACAACATTAACGTAGTTTTTTCTGAGTAAATTACACTTAAATGAAAAAAATACGAAAAAGTAATAAGTATGCATTAACTTAAAATAAAAAACACTCGTTAAATGGCAATGTTATTGTGAATGCAGCCTATAGAGTTAAACTATTTGTTTCAATTTTACCATTGTAACTTACTTGTTTTACAAAAAATGTGTACTAAAATACGTACTGTTATAAATGAATAGGTATTGTCTAACTGCTTGATTGAATTTATAAAGTAAAGTAGTTAATAAAATCTATTAAATAAAGACTCTAACAATATTCATTCTGACCAGCAATCAATTAAAAAAAAAAACACATTAAAAAAAGGCGCGAAAGCATTGTTTGTCTTTTGTTCTCTATGGTCGCGGAGGAGCAAATCAATATTTTTTTGTTTCAATATTTTTCTTAAACATTTATGTTTTTTTACTTTCCTTATAGTCGAGATGAAAAGCAGGGTGTTTAACTCTGGAAAAACGCCAATTTCAAACTCTAATTATTGGCACCCTCGCAATGCTCGGGTGACAAAATATCTCGTTAGAAATTGGTCCTTTTCCTCCCTCGTTGAACAATCTACTATTGGTGGACGTCGGCCAGCGAGCGTTGTTTCAATTCTCGTCCCACCTCGTCTCGCCTCGCCGGTGGAATACCACCTTTATTAATTTAACTCTAGTGGGAATTGCGGGTGGTAGGAAGGACCTTGTGCGAGGTCCGTCCGGATCGCTACCACCATCTTACTTGCTAATCTTGCCGCTAAGCAGCAGTGTTTGCACTGGTTGTGTTCCGGTGTGGAGAGTAAGACAGCCGGTGTAATTACAGGCACAAGAGGCATTTTAGCTCTTTAGGTTGGCAACGCATCTGCAAACTTTCCTTGGTTGCGGGTGTCTACGGGCAGTGGGTATCACTTACCATCACGTGACCCACTTGCTTGTTTGCTTTCCTCGTCGTATAAAAAAAACCGGACAAGTACGAGTCGGACTCGCGCACGCAAGGGTTCCGTACAAAGATTCCCCTGCTTTTCTCCAGTGTTTTAAGTTGTCCAGTATTAGCACAGTAGCCCAGTTCCTAAGCAACTTGTACGCAGTGTGGGGTCATTTTATATTGGCCTGTGACATATGCAGACAAACGTAAATTTTTAACATTTTGAGAATTTTCTGGGTGATTCTGCTATAAGAGCTACCTTCATACCAAATTTCAAGTTTCTAGGACAAGTGGAAGTACTCTTTAGGTTTTCAGGCTACGGCATTTTGTATGGAAACCTTTTTAATGACTGTATCTTTTGATTGCGTTGACTTAGAATTTTGTTTTTTTCACAGCTTCAAGGGACTGCAGGCTAGCAGGAATATTTGGTATTAATTTAAGCCTGCTGCCTCCACGCGTTCCAGAGAAACAGGGTCTTGACAGACGGACGGACCGACGGACAACAAAGTGATCCTGTAAGGGTTCCGTTTTTCCTTTTGAGGTGCGGAACCCTACAAAATCGAACCCGCGACGCTCGCGCTGCCCTTGCGCCGAGCGTAGACGCATTGCGATGGTTCCAGTTGTCAGACGCGGTTCATAAATCCGCCGGTTGGCAGTCGGCCATAAAAGTACTGACGGAAACGGTTTGAAGGCCAGCCGTGCCAGTCGTGAAATTCAGTATCGATTTAGGATGTTGTTTGTTTGTTCGCGAATCCATCAAACTATCCTAAATCCAAAGTTAGTTAGACACACAATAACCTAATCTATCGTACTTAAAAATAAAAACAGAAAACCCCACTGCGATTCCGGAAAAAACCTGTCACTCTCATAACTGAGAGACACCTCATGCGTGCCACAGAATTAGACATACCTACCTACATACATAACATAACATACATACGATAGAAAAACGACATAATTATCCTTCAGATCCTTCGGCAGTCGGGTAAAAAGGGTTCTCAAGGTGAAAATTCCAACGAGACATTTAATATATTCTTTTTTAAGAAACATAAAGTGCATTAGGTATCAATCAGTCTCCAACTACTGGGCACCGGCCTCCTCTCAGAATGAGAGGGCTTGGGATATAGTTTCCCATTCGGGCCCAATGCGAATTGGTAACTTCTTAGAGATAAACTTTGATAACATGGCCCGCCCCTCCAAATTGCTATTTCAACGTGTTTAGTCACGTCCTTACGCGTAAGACCAAAGAATATATACACTAACGTAACAAGAAACGACACTGACGCATGTGTAAACGACCTCGGGCCTGTGTCCTTAGTGTAATCAAAAATCACAAAATACGTCTCGATCGCGTTTGCGTTAAAGTGTCAAATAGTATGAGAATTGGTAGACGCCAACGCGATCGAGACGTATTTTTTGGCCTGGACGGCGATTACACAAGGCGCTCTGTTTGACACTTTAACGCAAACGCGATCGAGACGTCTTTTGTGCGTTTTGATTACACTAAGGGCACTGTGTGCGTTTCGGGACGTGAGCGAAGGTGAGCGCGGGTGGCGCGGGGTATGGAAAGGCGATCCGCGGTCGCCACGGCGCGGCAGTGTCGCGCCTGTGGTAAGACTGTATGTAGTATTTGTTTTTGTTTGAGGGATGTCTCATCACGCACACACGCATACAACTACAAATACATTGAAGCGTGTTGAATTTTGGAGAGACTGACCATGTTATCGTAGTTTATATCTAGGTACACACCATTGAATTTCTTCGCAGGAGTGCGGGTTTCAAACTTATAAAACCCCTCTTTTTGCATAGGGGGTTATAGTAGTTTATGCAACTGCTACATAATGAGGGTCGTTAAAACACGAGTGTGTTTTTATGAAACGAGGCGAAGCTGAGTGAGTGAATCATAATAGGATCACACGAGTGTTTTAAGGCCTAATTATGTGGAGTTGCACTTTATCTACACACATATTTGTAAGTACTCTAAGATGGGTTCAGAAGCCGAAGGCATATCATACCCATACCTGTCACGAATTTGACTGTTTTTTTTAATCATAGACAAAACATACCGAGCTAACGTCTCGTAGACTAATTTTCTTTTATTGTAATTTACATGTTGCTTTTTGAAGATGTTTCAAAATTGAAACTATTAGCGACATCGAATTCGATATCGAAAAGTCATTACGACATCGAATTTGATGTCGTAATGACTTTTCGTTACTGCTGTCAGCGAGCAGTCGACGACATGCTAAAATGCTGGTCTTTTTCTACGGTTTCTGAACGCATTATAGAGGACTTATGATATGCGTGTTGATAAAATGGTTTTCATCACACTTACTCGTAAAGCGTCGTATTGTACGCAGGCATACTGAAGGACAACGGCCTAAATTATTCCTACGGGAGTAATAGGTAATTTGTAATTTTCCCAAGGGAGTAATGAGTTTAGTTTTTAGAAAAATGGCGTTCACTAGTAGGTATAATATGTCATTCCACACTAAGGAGGTTTTAAATCAAACATGGTTTTTACGTTTTCTACAAATAAGTATTACTTAATTTAAACGTTATTATTGTGTTTTAAACTATTTGAGTTTACGTTGCAATTATTTCAGTGAATTTTATTTTGAAAACGATAAAAACTGGCTGTATGGATGGGCTTTCGTCTTTCCAGTTTCAAAACACGTTTTTTATCATTATCTGTGAAAGTACTGGAAGTCTGAAGCCTCCATTGAAAAAAGTTGACAATCTCAAAACTATTATTTGTTGCCGACTGCTGAGTTTATATTTATAATCGTATATACTTAATCTAATATTTACGGAGGTACTGCCTGTACTTAGTAAAATATGTCTTCTGTATGTGAAGACCAAACTTTTAATAAATAGATTTTTTGCCTTTTGTTGTATGTATTTATTTCCTCGCAAATGTGATGAAAAACATTGTGTGTATCACGGGCAGTAAGGGTATTACAAATTCAAGTCATTAAAAGCCCTCTTCTTACCGCCCTTCATGCACAATGTACTATTGCCGTTTGATCGTCTTACTACAAGCAAGTTTATAAGCCTTGTAGGTGTGGCTTTTCTTTACGACATAGCTAGAAGCAATGTTTGTTTGTTTAGTTTGGTTGCCTTGCAACGAGGGTCAACGGCCGGCCACACGGTAAATTACAATTTAGAACCCCGCGGTATTGAGTTTAAAGATTGGTTGAAATCAACAAGTAAAAGTATTTATAGGTAAGTACGACATTGTTTTCGTAATCTTACGGATAATATTTTGAGTTCTAATTAGTAATAGTACTAGTCGATAAGGTACATTTTGGAGTAAAGGTGTTTGCTCCTTTACGAATTTATTGCAACTAACTGCCGTCACGTGGACGCCCTCCGTACAGGGATATAGCTATAACATGTAGGTGCATGCATACAAGAAATCGAAATTTGAACCGAACAGTAATTACGTAGGATACTAGTCTACTTGAATGTTACATTTAATCGAATGTTGGTAAACAAAACAAAATCAACTTTTATGGGCAGATAAACAACTGCCAGACTTCGAATGTTTGCATTTGAGTCTTGGATGTTTAGTATGTATTTAGCTATACATGTAAAAACATGTTGCTACTGTTATATAGTACCTACCCATAACATAACACAACATGAGACTACGTTAATTGGTGTCCATTGTTTCACGTTATTATTATCTTTTATTTATCTGTTATTATACGTAAACTGGTTACCTGGTTGGCCTGTAGGTCCAAATTACCAGCACATCATATTATAAGCTAAGACGTCTTGTATAAAACCAACACAAATGTGTATTGTATCCCTAACTCCATCATTTAGGTATATTTGTACTTTGTACATAATATGACACTCGGTAATTTCTCCACCGCGCCTTTATACAGTCAAGTTCTCCAAATATCTAAACACGGACCTTATGTAACTGGAAATAAGGTCCGTGTATAGATATTTTTGAACTGTTGACTGTATAGATATTGGAGAACTCAACTGTACCAAGCCACAGAATACATAATAGTACAAGTACTTACCTACCTAAGCGCAGCGACAAGCCGGTCGCAATTGTCCAAAGGATAATTTTAGCTGCGTCCGCGTCGCGACACGGTCGTTCAGTGTTGTCAGATGTAAATACAAAAAAAAAACAGCGAAATGCCGAAAATCCAAAAACAGTTGGAGTGAACTTCAACTTGTGAAATTAACGGATGTTTCACGAATATAAGTTGAAATTAGTCCGACATGTTTCTCTGCTGCAAGGGAACAGACATAAGTAAAAAAATGTTTTTTGTTCAAAAGATTATTCTATTCCTATCGATGGAAGTTAAAAAATCAATAGACTAGATAAGTATTTCTTTTAGTTTAATTGATAAAACATGCGAAATATTCCTTTGATCCGTTATAATACATACACTTACATAATTAAAAGTTTTAAATAATCATCATCATCATCATGTCAGCCTAAAGACGTCCACTGTTGAGCATAGGCCTCCCCCAAGGCTCTCCACTCAGACCGTTCTTGTTTTAAATTACATTTATGGTAAATATTTTTTTAAGTTTTCTGCAAGCGAAATCTAATGTTTGCATTGTACGCACTTGGCAACACTGGAAACGCCGCTGCGGTCGTTTTGCAGTGACGCGCAGGCGCAGTATCCGTTATTGTTGCATTTGTCGCATCCTCGCGTCGTCCCAATGAGTATAGTATAATACCATGTGGCTCTCTGTTTCAAACAAGGACTGTTTTCCAGACAGCATTTTAATAAAGTTATTGGAAAACTACAACTAACTCACACAACGACAAAATTTTAGTTGTGATAACTCAGAATACAAAACAAATACCGAAGCCTAAAGCTGAAGCAACTAAAATCTACACTAAAATAGTCTTCATCTATGGAAATAGAACTGACATTTTTGTCGGACTGACCACTTAGAACATTCGTTAATTTCAAAATCTCATAGGCAAAGGTTAATATTACTTACTAGCTTTAGCCCGCGGTTTCGCTCCTGTGACAGAACTCTCTATCCCGTGGAAGTTTCGAAAAATCCCGCCTTATCCCGGGCGTGTACTATAAAAGGAACCTCTATGTCAAATTTCAACTTTCTAGATCCTTTCTTGATCAGTCAGTCATTCAGTAAGTCAGTCAGGACCTTTTTTTATTTTGATTTGTCGATACAATTCGTTGCGATATCCCAAAAGTTTCTTTGTATTGTGAATCAAGCGCATCGCAGCGGGCTACGCGCATGGCCGTCACGGATATTTCGGGATCCATTGACTTAATCCCGAGCGACCCCGTGAAGCCACTCATAATTATAAATACTGCTGACACATAGGGATTAGTGTAGAAATATGACAGTATAGTATTTATTTATCTAGCTAGTGGTAATTCAAGCATGGGAAGGGGGCAAAGATTATAAAAATCCTGTTACGAAATGGTACCCAACGGTTTAGGGAAGTTTGAGGTTAGAGGTTAATGAGATAATGAGGGATTGAGGCCACTTTTTAAGTACTTTGTACTAAAATATACAATGACAATGCAAAGAAAAATCCGTTAAGCAGCTGGACTTGAACCAGCAACCTCGGTAATCCGTACCACGCTCCACCAATTAAGCTATACTTAACGTTGGTGTACCTAACGAATTTTTCAATGCCTTGTGTCATATTTTTATTTGGAAGATCTCTCCTCACTTTGTACTAAGAAATATACTTTGAGACAGTACGCAATGTTGCAGTACATATTACTTATGGATATTCTAGTATTGGTGCTTGATATAAAGCGTGCTACCTACTGCTTAAATTAAAAAGTTTCTTCTATATTAACGTAGGTGTTTGTAAAGTATTATAACTTTTTAACAGATGACGTGACCAAACTATCAAAGATATCGATTACAATACAATCAATTGAGAGCACACATGTTATATCGCTTTATGTAATTCGATATGTGTTCCAGTTTGAGTTGGCACGTTTAACAAAATTCAGACAAGTGCCCAGTCTCGTTTAAATCTACTAAAAGTAAACCATGCATTTGTATGAAGAAAAAAAACTGGGTTTAAAACGACGTCAAGTTTTTTTAACAATAAGAAACTGATTTTAATTTCCAGACTCGGTTAATACACGATATGACGCTTCGCAAAATTAAACTTCCTCGAAGTACCTCTAAACGAACCACCGACGCAACACTACTGTACATAACAATACACTCAAGAGCAAAAAGAACGGGTCACTTTGTATGGAATTGTTCATACAATGTGATCCGTTTTTATTGCTTTTGAGTATACTTAGCAACAAAAAAAAACCAACAACTCAGAGGGCGATGGAGAGACCTATGCTCGGGGTTTTTCGGCGGAATAGAATGATGATATCCTCAGTGGAAGTAGCGTTACCGACATAGCCCGAAGAATTGCGAAACTTAAGTGGCAGTGGGCGAGGCACGTTGCTCGCAGAACTAATGACTGATGGGGTCAGAGGTTCTCGAAAGGCGTCCACGGACCGGGAGAGGAGCTGTCGGTAGGCCTCCAACAAGATGCAGCTCGACCTGATAAAGATAGCGGGACCGCGGTGGATGCGGAAAGCACAAGACCGGTCTGAGTGGAGAACCTTATGGGGGAGTCCTATGTCCAGCAGTACCTACACTGCATGACATATGTCATTTAATTGGCTTACCAGTGTAAATATCCAGCCTACCTCAGACCTCATTCCTGTGCGCGGGTCACCGGTTCAACTCCGTAATTGTCACAATTGCATGTCCTTCGTCGTTTCCTTATTAAATCCCAGCGATTCGTCCCGCTGCGTCTCGTTGCATACATCTTGCGCGGTTATTTAATCTGTCATTATCATTAGACATTGGATGACATGAGATTCTTCATTTTGCTATGGGTTGATTCAGCTTTAATTGTCTATTTGAGCGTGCTATATTTGAGTATTTGACTGTTCTGTATAGACATGGTAGAAAAACCTTTCCCACGAGTCAGGCAAAAAAATCAATCTTAAATCTGGCATAAACAATCTGTTTTGTCATAAACATTTGGACAGGGGAAAGCTTTTCTGACTTTAACTACCTACCGCGACATATCACGTGAACTATTATAACAGGAAGCGTCTGTGAGCTTTAGCACGCTGGCTATAGTTGCTGACTTAAAGCTTATATAAAACGCTAGTGCGGTGGGCCCCTGGTATGCTGTTGGGATGAAAACAATTGACAGCCGACCTGACACCAATGTAACGGCAAACTATCCCACGGAGGTGTGACGACCGTCAGTTAAACCATTAGCTAATGATGCCACCGCCGTGCCCCATTTGAAAAGAGTACTATTTTTATTCGGCATTATCACGCTAGAGATATTCGGGGCAAACAGTAGGCCGAGAGCAAACGCTAGTTTGGTTTGGACTTACGACGATTTAGAGCGATAAGGGGCATTGAGGGTATGTCTTGAAGATTTGGTTAGGAGTTGCTGAACTGGGAACTTGCGAAGTACGTGTCGGGCCCATAACATATAATTCATATTCATATTTTTTTCATATTCATATTCATTTATTGCAAACCATGGTACAGTATAGATGTTTTAGCATGACATACATTGTTTCACATGGACCCTGGTAAGGCACAACAAATTATAAGTTTTAGATAACGTATTTTTAACCGACTTCAAAAAAGGAGGAGGTTCTAGGTTCCACTGTGTGTATTTTTATACAATACATCGCAATCAGTTCATTAAAAAAACAATTTCCACCGAGAATTATGAAACAATTGTTTGAATAGAACCTAGTAAAAGTAGTAGTTCAAACCTACAAAAATGCTATTTCAGACAACGAATTACGGTATGTACTAGAGGAACGTAACAAAAGGCTTTGAAAAAGGTTTCGAAAAAAACTAGGATCGATTTTCAGATGCTGCAAAGATGCGTTCTAATTATACATTGGTAATCTCGTGGCATTTAGGTAGCACATGTCAGTACAGATATACCTTTTTTGGATTTTCTGAAGACCATCGATGTGTTAACAACATTTTAGGTAAATATTAAGATTTTATCATGAAGAGTTCCGTAGAAAACATGTCAAATCACAAGTCTGTTAGTACTGTCAAGTGCTACTTAAATGGTACGAAATTACCGATGAGTGTATTTAAAATTAAATAAATACCAAGTTGATTATTCAATCAATAATGTTTAATTCATGAATGCCTACATCTTCTATTTGAATATGAACAAAGTAGACAAACGCATCATCTCAATAATTCTCCTACATGCCAGCAGCTTTAATGCCGACTTGGCCATGACCTAAATGATCTAATGCGTTTCTTTAGATCTACGATAGTAATTGTTTGGCATAGAGACGCTTTCCAGATCAGTATTATTTCTAACCATCGACCTAAATCCACATATCAAAAATGGCTAGAAATTTAATGATGCGTTATTCATGCAGTTTAGATTCAAAAGTATGAATATTCTGAAAGTCAAATTAAAAATGACATGACGCGTTCTTTTGGGATCCATTTGCGAAATATTTAGCTTTAAAGTGCTCATTTTTGTTGGAGTTAACTACCAGCGAAACCAACGTATTTGGAAATGTGAAAAAAATCAGGGCAGCACTGCATAATAGAGTGAAATGAAAAGGAATTATCACAGCTATAGGTAGGCTTTACAGGTTAACTAGTAATGTTGTTCATTTAACCAAGTTAAATATAAAATAACTTACATATTAAAAGCAAAACCCTATTACCTAAATACAAATGTTTTTATGAAATATTTACAACATATTACATGACTTTTAGATTTGTTATACCAATATCGTTTCCCAGTTGATTTAGAATGTAATCCTGTCTAATACTCGTCTATGATTTACAAGGAAATCATGGTCTTTCTTATACCACCATCATCATCATGTCAGCCGAAAGACGGACACTGACGGACGGACTTTGTCCACTGCTGGACAAAGGCCTACCCCTAAGCTCTCCACTCAGACTGGTCTTGTGCTTTCCGCATCCACCGCGATACCGCGATTTAATTCTTTTACCAATCTCATTAATCCCTCCCTTTTTCATTTCAGAATTCTCAACGCGCCCGAAACCCAACGAACGCAGCGCCTCACACGAGGCCCGAAACCGCGGACGCTCGAGACGCATCCGACACGACACGGTGACGTCGACATGGCGTCCACCGACACGACCTCCAGCGCCGCCGACGACCACAAGCGAACCGTCGACGAGGCGTTCCTCAACAGGCTCAAAAGCCTCGTGGAAAGGCTGCGGCTTGATAACGCGACCTTGAAGAAATCCCTCGACATCGAGCGGAGCGGAGTCAGAGGGCTGAAGGCCCAACACGAAGCCGCGATAAGAAATTTAAAGACTGAATACAAAAAGAAAGAGGAGTTCTTAGAAAAACAACTGAGAACCACCGCCACGCCTAAAACAGAGAAATGCGAGGATAACAGATTAGCTGATTGCAAAAGGTTAACCGTCGAAATTCAGTCTTTAAAAGCAGCGAACAAAGGTCTTCATGACAAAGTAAAGGTACTTATAGATTTCTTTTTTATTCTAAAACCGGTTTGAACGGCGTGTAAATTTGTGCGAAAACATTTCAGCAATGAAGATTATTCCACTAATCGCGTATCCAAGTAACAATACAAAGAATACTTCCCGAAGATTGATCATGGTCAGAGCCTTGCGCTCCTTATTGTTGCCCGAAAAGAGGACCATACCATGTCTCTGATAAAGTGAGATCTCTTCCGTTTCCACCCAGTGCTGCAGAATCCCACCTTGAAATAGATGGTGTAAAATTTTGTTTACGACTGGCAGGTAGGGGCTTCCGTAGCGTAGACCGTAGACTATGGAACATGGTAGAGAGCATTCAGTCATTGTGTGAAATAGGGGTCTTCCTTGCTCCATGTTGGTAGGTTTCCTGCTGATGTAGTTAGCATCCGTTTTTCTCAACAAAACTGCGTATTGGAATTCTCGTTTGTCGATGAATTTTTTTATTTTCTGGTCGCTAAATATTTCTATGCGGTCTTTCATCGTATTTCTAAACTCTGGGGTCAGGCTCCTATTGAAGAGTCGTATGTGTCGTTTGTGAATGCCAAGTGTTAAATTGCTCGCCAGTAGTTGCGCCGACGAGTCTATTTCTGGTTTGTACCGCGGATATGTTATCGCTGACGTTAGGATTCCCTGAAACCAAGTGCACTGAGATGTATTTTAGTACAGATAATTATGCATTTCCGATCAGAGCGAAGACAGCTTTTAGTACGAGCGTATTTGTTTACTCATTTAAATATACCATTTTCTCTGTTACGGTCTGGTCCTATGCATAACTGATAGCTGTTCTTCGATCACACGAAGCATTTGCAACTGTAAAACATATTCATCTGTTCTCGGTTATTTTAGCATGTGTGAAATTCGATGGTCAAATTCGCACACGTTTAAACGAAGACACTATTTAAATCTGTGCTAAATTATATGAGAAAATCGTAGGAAATATCGCTTATGCATTTTTTCCTCATTTGTCTTCGAATTGCCGAAAAATGTGTGTGATATTTGGACAGTTCAAATCTTAAACGGATATACTTATCTAAGTACTAGCTATTGCCCGCGACTTCGTCCGCGTAGATTTCGGTTATCGCTATCCCGCGGGAACTATATAATTTATTAGCCTAAAATATAATAAAAAGTAGCGAATGTTATTCCTCAATATTTAAACTATCTTCATACCAAATTTCATCTAGATTGGTGAAGCGGTTTTCCCGTGAAGAGGTAACAAACAGACAGACAGAGAGACAGAGAGACAGAGTTACTTTCGCATTTATAATATTAGTTAGGATTAGGATTTAGAAAATTGCAAATAGTAAAATTATGGATACTTACATCAATAGCACAGTCAATGATGAGCGAGTACACGATAATAATTAACACAACTGCCCTGAAAACTGGCCCCAAAAATTTTATTACAACTGTTTGCCTTATGAAGCATTTCACGAGATCCATTACAGTTGTTGCCGCCGATTGGTTCTCTTTCGGGGTCCACACACTCATTTCTATTTTCAGAACAACGAGTGCTATTAATAACATGAAAAAAATGTTGAATAGGAATAATAGAAGTATGTCCGTTGATATCAGCTTCATCGCTGTCATGAACGTCGACTGATGATCCGATTTCTTGAGGAGAAAACACAACGAGTCCTGCGATAGAGGGTATGTTGTGTCAATATAGCCGTAGTAAGAGTTTTTGAGTATTCGCGAATTCAGCTCTAGGTCGGTGTAGCCATCTATGAGGTCACCCGTGACTCCAGTCGCTGTGCCGTTTTCCAGTAGATCTCCCACTGTACTTCCATCTCTTGGAGCAAGCGGTTTGCACGAAGCATTAAGCAAGCTCATCATCGTTGAGGCTAATCTAGAACTGCAATCAATTTGCGCGGTACTGTCATAGATAAAAGGTTTCCTGAACACGCTGAGTCGAAGCTCTCTTCCATATAAATTATTGTACTGTTTAGATAATAGCGGACCTATGTCTTTTACTTCGGTTATATCTTGAATTTCATCACAGAAAGGGTTGTACGTGTACATCCTCAAGCGATCACCAGACCAGAGAACTAAAATTGAGTTAGCGATTCTCCTGCTCCAGCATAATTGGAAGTGCTGCGTCATGGTGTAGTAAAAGTAGCTATCGATGGTCACTGGTAGGTTTATAACGAAGATAAGAGCACTTCTCGGTTTGAATAGGCCTGTCTTGCGTAAAGCTTGTATTGCGACATCGTTCGCTTCTAGAGACAATTCGTTGGAAGTCACGATGTACGCCGTTTGTCCATGCTTGTCGATTCTAGGTCTACTTTCCGTCTCGTTAGATGACGGACAGCCGTCTAGTAGTAAAACAGGATATCCGTAGTTGTAATTTTCAGTATATTTGAGTATCCTGTTCTCGAAGTAAGTGAATTCACAGAAAATGATAGTGAAGAACCATTGGCGGAACGCGTTGTAGATTTTGTCGACGACTTCATAGGCGAAGTCGGCTTTGGTGCGCGTATCGGCGTGGTACGCTTGAACCTCTTGAAATAGAACACTGGATGGATTTACGCATAGTGAATGTCTTAGCAAGAACGCTATACCGAGAACTATTAGCATTTTACGAGCTTGGCTCCTGCTGGGAAGGACACGCGGACTGACACTGCAGGTTTTAAGGTCGATTTAGTATTAAAATGGGCGTCAGTATCATTAGGCGAATGTCAGCACGAGCATGATGTGCCGATGGCAAGCCACGTCAATTATCGGCGCAAGGAAAATATTGGCCGACGTTAATTGTGTCACCAACGGCAAATTAAAATTTATCACTTCATCAAAGCTTTAATAAAGTTTGCTTTGGAGTTTGTTGTCACGATTTAGGACATGTTTTTTAACAATTTATGCCAGGAGAATTAGTTGGTTTAAACCGGTAACCTTGCTGGAAAAATTATACACTTGACATGTATTGGTTAGCAAAAAAATTTAATCTAAATTGTATTTTTATCTAACTCAAATTCTATTGTGAAATGTGACGAGTTGGATATACCTCAACAGATTCAAGGTTATGTTAATGAGCCATGAAATGTAGAACCCAGGAAAATTGATGATAACACGTGATGATTTTGCCTGTTATATGGCAGAAATATTTGTTAATATTCCCAATATAATTACTTTGCCTTCTGTTTCACCTTCTAGGTTGCGCAGGCGGCGGAGTGCGCCCGCGCGGCGGAGTTGCGCGCGCAACAAGCTGAGCATGCAGCGCGCGAGCACGTCGCGAGAAGGGACGCACGCGCACAGTGCCACAAACTGGTCAGTAGTACCATTACAATGCCGCTATCATCATCATCACCCTGTTTTAATCCACTGCTGGTCATAGGCCTCCCCTAATGACCGCCATAGCGCCCGTCTTCTGGTTGCCGCATCCAGCGTCCGCTTGCAGTCTTTCGCAGATCGTCATCCCACCTATCCGGAGGGCGTACACTATAATGCTACTATAGTGGTTGGTAATACAATTATAGGTGCATGTGCATTGCAATGGAACCATCTCGTTTGCTGCGACATGTCATGCTTGGAGCAATAGCGAACGCAACTCGTTCTGTCTTCAGACCGATGCTTCGTGTCAATGATTGCGCCAAGCGGAATTATTGTCTAACGCGCTCGGCTGCGCTTTGGCATTCGCCATCTCTTTCTTGCACGATCTTGTGAAATTTGACAGAATAGGATGGCAGATGCCAAAACGATGCCGACAAGTTCATTGTAGATTGGTTGTGTATAGACGACCAAGCAGTACCAAACTCAAATATCATTACAAAAAGGGGTCGACTGTACCTTTAGTATACCAAAACTAAAAAGAAAAGACGATCATTAAGTACTTATAGATTTTTTATTATCCTTATGTCATATAAACTTAGGCGATGTGTGGGCAGTTTTATTATGCTTCATTTTAAATTAGATCTAGATTGATTGAGACAAGTTTCCTTATACATTGTAAAGGCCTAATGGCATTTGGCTAATGAAACCAGAAAAAAGAAGTTTGGAGTTTTCCGACTGTATATTTATGTATACATCATGACTCATGAGATACTATACCTGCATGTATTGTTTTAACTGTCTTCAATAAGTCGCATAAAAGGACGTAAACGAACGACGATGCTTATACAAAAATACAAGAAATAACATAAACGAGCGCCTTAACATTACTTATAGCAAGTATCTAAGAAAGTGCCATGAAAAATGTAGCGCCTACAAAAAACTGACAGTAATTTTTGTTCTTGCTGCAGCTGGAGGAAATTAAATCGAAGGAGCGCGTGATAGCGCAGTTGAAGAGCGAGACGGCGCGCGGAACCAAGGAATCTCAGGTTAGTCCACTTCCACTAAATATTAAAAAAGTTTTACTGACCGGGTGAATGAAATGAGCGAAGCGAGTCCGTTTCAGTTTGAACACAATTTTTTTCGCATGTCCGTCTGTCCGCCGTATGTCCGGCTGTTCTCCTCTACAGGTCGCATTTCTCAACCGGTTCTCGTGAAATTTTGTGATTCGTTTTTTGGATTTTTTTCTAAAGAAAAAGAAAGAAAAATGTTCAAAAGTTACCCGATCTTCGTGAAATTTTGTGATCGGGTTGCTTGGAATAAAAAAAAAAACAAAAATCTTCAAAAATGAGGTCGCGTCGCGAGGTATATAGCTCACAGAGCCTAGTAATCTTATGCGGCACTAGCTTTCGCCCGCGGCTTCGCTCCCGTGGCAGAACTCTTTATCCCGTGGGAATTTCGAAAAATCCCGCCTTATCCCGGGTGTACATTATAAAAGGAACCTCTATGCTAAATTTCAGCTTTCTAGGTCCAAGGGTTGAGGCTGTGCGTTGATAGATCAGTCAGTCACGTTTCTTTTTGAAATGTTTAGATTTGGCCCGGAACACTACTTGACTATCCCGCCTTAGTCTCATGATTCTACTTTGTCATGTCACCGACATCCATGTCGTAGAATTTACTGTCTAGATCAAACCCCTAGCATACTAACGTTTATCGACCACATAAAGCATTTCTCCCTCTCACACTTGCATGTTTGTTAGAAAGTGACGAATGCTCCGTGTCGTCGATAAGACCTACCGTCCTACCAAATGGATGAAGATGGCGGAATAAAATAATAAACTTATCCTTAACTACTTAATCAAAAAAAAAATTCATGGTTAATTTGCATAAATTTCGAATCATATTTTCACATGTTTGGTTTTTGTAAATTCGATTCTCAGAAAGTTTCATTTCACTTTTACGAGCAAATCTCATGTGTAAGAGTGAGACATAGCCTGTTGTCCGCGTATAAGTAAGTACTAGCTAAAAGAAAAAATGATTACAACGTCTTTAAAAGTGCACGCAGGCAGATACCAAGCTTACTAGGCAGGTTCTACACTACATATATTATACAAATCACAATAAAGTAGCCGGCAGACGTTTAGAATGCTAAGGGCAGTTGCGTAACGCCGCGGCGTTTTGTCATGCGCTGGCGCACAATACCCGCTTTACGATTTCCAGAAAGCCAAGGGCCGCTTTTATAGTTCTGAGAAAACCCTGGCTTTATAGCTTCGAACTGGCTGACCAAAAAGACGAGTAAATGTTGAAGAAATAAGAAGCCTTTGACTCCTAATTCTGTGACCATTTCTTGTCTATGTAATATGTATCTATGTTATAGTTCTAGTCAAACTAGTTCAAAAGCTCTGCCGATGTGGCAAAGTTCCGTTCCGTTTTATATTTTCTGTACAAAAAATTCAAAATCAATGAACATTAATTTCATTTCACGTTACAAATATTAATAAAATGCAGTCGACAGTCTTATTGTGTTTCCTTTCATTTCTTAATTGGGGAAAAAAACTGATACAGAAATATAATTAAGTTACAAAAGGAACATAATTGTAGGCTATTGTCTAACGTGCCCCCCCCCCCGCATTCGTCACCTTTTCCTGCAAAACGGTACGATACAAGATCGTATCTCTATCATCATGTTCAAATTAGTTGTTGGCATGGCACCCCTCGTACCTCTCGCAAGGAATACAACCTACAAAACGTACAAAATCCAAAAAATACTTTAAAAACCCCTCCCTGAGTAGCCCTAGAATATAGGTACCTATAGCTACCTCATTCCAACATTTTCAACACCGTGTGAAAGTGCCCCGGGCGTCCTGGGCGCAGGAGTCCCCGTAATTCTAACCCAAGGGAATGCGTATACTGGGCCATCTTATTAAATAAAATAATACGGCTATTTAGGTAAATGTAGGGTGCAGCAGTTTTGAATTGACGCATGCCTTTAAGGTTTGGGCTGTAGAAAACGTAAATAGTTAACGGCACACTATATTTTAAGCTCACGACTAAAATCTACGGAGACCGCGAAACGGAAAATCTGGGTATTATGAGTAAATTGTCAACATCATCATGTCAGCCGAAAGACGTGCGCTGCTGGACATGGGCCTCCCCCGCGGCTCTCCACTCAGACCGGTCTTGTGCTTTCCGCATCCACCGCGATCTCGCGATCTAAGTTAATAAATAGAATAAGATATTCTAGATTTCCAAAAGAAAATGTAGAAAAAGTCGAATCGTCGGCGTTTTGGAATGACGACGGGAAAGTTAAACTAATAGTATGTTGTCCGCCTGCAGGCTTTGTATGCTAGTATTTGAACGAATAGCGTTATGTCCTAATCATCTGGCATTGTATGAAGGGAATATAACTTTATGTTTGCAATACGCTCTAGCGTGTTAAGCCCACATAATTATATGTCCGTTTGGTCGTTGACCGATACTAACTTTCATTTCTTTATTATACCATCTTTTAAAGATCCTTAAAATGCGCAAATTTACGATAACTACCTCTCGGTTATTCAGTAAAATGTGAACTACTGCGTCGATATGCAGTTAAGATAGCTCTGTCTGCTCAAATTGTTTCTGAGTCAGCAGACCACAATGGTAGCCGTATTGCTTATCTACTGAATTATGGCGCTTAAAGGTCCTTAAGGAGTTGAAATTTTACAATGCACTTAAATGTGGTGGTTCTTTTTTTCTTGCACAAGTCAAAGCTGCTGTTTTTACCTATCGGCAAAACCCTTTGCTCAATTTGCATCAGTTGACGATGTACGTGTCAGACCTTAGCTAGCATAGTGGGTGCTTTAATGAATTATCGATTTTAGGGAATGAGAAAAAAAAACGATCGCTGTCATTTAGACTTTACGGTTAATAAAATCTTGGGAAGAATATAATTAATAATTTATATTAGCGTTGATAGATGGTCCAAGGCGGTTACAGAGTGATGGCCATGGTTAGGTCGATCGAAGGTCAGTGAACAGACCACCGGCCCGATGGTCAGACGATATTTGGGAGTCAGCTGGAAAGCTGTGGATGAGACAGCCACCGGACCGAGCAAAGTGGCTTGAAAATTAAGACATCTTTAAGGACCCAGCACCAGCAGTGGTTGATAAAACATTTTCTTCGTGACGAAGATAGTAAGCAAAACTGAATTTAACTTTCAGTAATGCTGGTATGGTTATATCTCCGTGCACGGAACGTTATTTCCTACGAAAGTTTAGCACCCGCTTATGAATGACTTTCTAGAATACACATCTTCCACGTAAGTTGGCATGTTAGTGTAACATCGTTAAAACTACGGCTGCGTAAGAATCGTATGAAAATGTTAGCATGACGGTTTACCTCATTATGACATGGTTGTATGCCGGTTGTAGGTATACCTACCTAAGTTTAGATTTTCGCGTGTTCTGCACTGCTTGTTACCTTAAAAGCATTTTGTCAATCATGCAATGAATAAAATATTGACATTATGGTCCCTGTAATGTTTTGCGATATGATTCAGGCGCAGTTAGACGAGAGTTGCCACACTTTTTAACCGACTTCAAAAAAGGAGGAGGTTCTACGTTCCACTGTATGTATGTATTTTTTTTTATGTATGTTTCGATTACTCCGTCAATTGTAGACCGATTTTTAAAATTCTTTTTTTATTCGAAAGGGTATACTCCTGAGGTGGTCCCATTGTCACCAAGTCATGATCTGATGATGGGATCCTAGGGAAATCGAGGGCAACCCTCAAATTTTACAGGCACGTACTATGTGTTTCATATGTTTTCTAAGGTTATTCAAGTATTTGCGTCTGGTAGTCATCATCTCATGATGATGAGCTGATGATGGAAGGTACAACTGCTTAGCGGTTAGGAGTTGGAGGATAATTCTGAAAATGTTAAATCATTATTCGAAAGGGTATACTCCTGAGGTGGTCCCACTGTCACCAAATCATGATCTGATGATGGGATATCAGGGAAATCGAGGGCAACCCTCAAATTTTATAGGCACGTATCATGTGTTTCATATATTTTTTAAGGCTATTCAAGTATTTGCGTCCGGTAGTCAACATCTCATGTTGATGAGCTGATGATGGAAGGTACAACTCCTTAACGGTTACGAGCTGGAGGATAATTCTGAAAATGTTAAATCAACGTAAAATTGTGAAATAAAAATCTTTTAACAAAAAAGTAAAACCACCTTCAAAAAAAAAACAGCAGAAATATGAAGTCGGTGCTTCATCCAAAGAATATTCCGCTCGCACCGCACCGACTTCATATTTCTGCTGCTTAGTGCTAGGCCATAAAACTTTAGGCTTTAGTTTCTGTTGTCCGAAATAAACGCATTTTATTTTATTTTATTTATTTATCATTATTTTAGAGGATTATTTTACGTTTTTTTTCTAAGGTTTTTTTTTGAAGGCGGTTTTACTTTTTATTATTATTACCTAATTTGTGTTTAGGTACAAGTATATAGATTTTTTTCTATTTAGTATTGTGCGGCGATAAATGCTTTTTCTCTTTCTCTCAAAAAAAAAAATGCCGGTACGACTGAAAATCGCGAAAGTTAAAATCGTCGAGCAAAAATTTAAAACTTCTACCAGAAATAACTGTCCCGAAACCTCTTAAAACTGTAAGTAAACAAAGGTTTGCCTAGTTACCCGCTCTCGTACTTAAGTGGAGTAGAGCTAGCCGAGTGTGATGCTAATTGCCATGTCATGACACTTGACAATGGCATCATTTCGTTAGCATTTAGTGCACTTAGGCCGGCCGGCCAGGGTTAGACACTTAACTCAGTGTTAACTTACATCAGATGATACAAATAAGTAGGTACGTCAAGTTAACTCGAGTTAGTGTCTACCAGGTCATTATTTCACCAACTTTACAATTGTCAGTTTTCAATGACAATTCGGTGACGATTGCTGACTTGAAGCGCTTTTGTTTTATCGCGCTTCATACTGGCCAAGAATAAAATTGTAGTTCGAATTGTCATGACAAACCGACAATTGTAAAGTTGGTGAAATCTGGGCCTGGTCTGCATAAGTCAGCCTTAGACTTGTTGAAGTCTAATACCCATATTCTCGGTTGGACCAATATGTTGGTAACATAATCTTTCGTATTATTTCATGTGGTAGCAAAAAAGTGGTACGTTCTAGTGGATATTTACAGACCCGTAGTGTCATAAGCAATTTTATTGTCATCCATTTCAATGGATCTGTCCTTGAACAAGAACATAAAAGGATTAATTATTTAATCCTTCAATGGTTCCATAGGTGACACAAATGATACATAGGGACCTAATAAAGACCTATCCCCTCCCCCCCCCCCCCCCCTCGAGACAATGGACGCAACGTCGCGTCCGAAACGTCGAGGTATTTCAATTCAAATTTAAAAATATGTTTTTTACACGATTAAGTCCCGAGTATCATGATAATACAGAAAGACCTGTTTACTAGAGAAGCTTCGGAAAAAGGTAATAAATATTAAAATTACTTTCTTGAAAGATTTTCCACAGGCTACCTCGGCGGGGTTCACCGTGGTTCATAATTAATTATGGAAGTCTCCATTTCAATTTTCTTTTATTTATCTCAGAGAAAGTGGTTACAAAAATGAATAAAACATTGATTCTGAATTCGAACTCATTAAGTACTTGAAGCTATTAAGATGTTTCACGCAATACCATAACTCATATTTAAAACGTCAAAGACCACACATGATAATCAAAACAAAAGCATTAAGCTTCCCAACTCTCAAGCGTGTCTATGGTATAATTTAAAAAAAAACGATGCGGGATACGAATAAAAAAACCTGCGTCCCATCCCATTATCATGGTTCGGTGTGGTCGTGCGTCGCTAACCGTCTGAGGTTCAAACTCCGCAGACAGATTCGGGCTGCCGCGGCGCGCGCACGTCGCCATCTTGCATTTCCCCGCTAAGTTGGCAATCCGCGTTCTGTTTGAAAATAACGTTCAATACCGATCGAGCGTGGTTGACTTTAATTCACGTGAATTAAAAAGTGTTCTGTGACGTTTGTGTTAAGTTTTATTATTATTTTTATGTTTTTCAAGTAACTTTGTGACTGTGTAGAGCAACCGTGTAGAGTCGTGATCTAACGTTGCTGTGGGACTTTATATTTCGGATTTACTTTCTATCTCTGTAAGTATCCGTTTTATTGTTTTTGTTTATCTTATTAGCTAGTTGGCTTGGAATTTTATGAGACCACTGTGAAAGCTTACCTTTTGTTTTTTTTTTTTTTAATAAGTATTGCACTCGTAATCGGATCTTTTTTTTATTGGAATCTAGCTTTAGTTTTTTTCGATAGTAATTGCTATACCTAATTTGGTGCATGTGTATTTGAACTAATTATTTTAATTGAAATAGGTAGCTGAAGCGGGCATGAAAACACCGATAATTGGTCAACATACATACCAGTGATTATCGGCCGCTAATGATCTAAAATGCTTACCAAAACGCAGGAATTAGCGATAAATCCCAATAATGCTAGTTAATTATCTCGACAGGATTCCAGTGATTTCGCATAACGGTTTCATGTAATTCTTACCGGCCAGCAACCGGTGGCCTTTGACGATACTTTATAGTTTCTTGTTGTCATAAAAAAACTTTTTCCTTTTGCGATGTTCTAAATTCGAATATTGTCCGAGAGAGTCGATTATGAGAACCGTCGATTGAGATCAGAAGGCCAATTTATGAAATTATGCGTTCGAAAGTGCACTGAAAGTTTATTATTTCCCTTTTTTTAATGCTAATGGTTTTGCAGATAAGAATAAACATTTGTTTAAAGTTTTATTAGTGTGATGCCAAAAGCAACCTTGATATAATAATTCATAACGTAATTTCCAAATAGCGTTACAGTTTTCGCCACGCCAAAGCTAATAATGTCACGATGGAACACCTTTTTAACTATGAAAACGAAGGCTTGGTTAGTATTACCTCGTTACACGAAACGGTCGTTTTGTTGTCTATGGAATATAAATAATAGAGTAAAACATCTTATTAGTGCCAGCAATAGAAAGGGTTCAATGTTATTTAATAGGATTATTATAGACTGCACTTTCATCTGCGTAACAGTTGTACGTATTCAGCCTTTAGTTTGTATGCATAGCTGCAAATGTGGTATTAGTTTGAAGAGAACATATTCATAAGAATTTCAACTATTAACTTTGAGCTGCTGTAATCTCACTCTACAAATCATAAGTTGTGGCCATTTTAAAGGAAGATGGAACTCTATGCGCTGTGTTAACTTTGTTCAAAAGTTGTTAACCCAAGTTCATATTCTGAAGAAGTTTCTCACCAGATTAAAAAGACAACGAAATCTCTTTGTGTACAAATGTTTCCAGCCAGTCTTATTCCCTTTCTGTCTGGCACGACGCAAACGTCATTAGCGGCAAACGTCAAAAGGAAAAAATCAAAGCAACATAATTCGCTCTATTCATTCCTTCGGAACCTGTGCTCTCGATAAGGTACAAGTGCACCCATCGAACAAGTATTCACTATAATAAATAACTGTCATTCAGTCCGTCCGTCTGCTCGTAAAGAACTTTCTACTCGCTCGAACCGCTGAACACAACTCGCCTTCATAATTGTGCTTTCAAAACTTATCACGTGTTTTGATGTGAGTACCATCATCATTATAAAATTATTTGATAAATATTAAAATTTGTGTCTGGCTGGTGCATTACCTTGACCGGCGTGATTTAAAAATAAAAGCGCAGATTGATTCTCAATTTGAATTTGCGTAAACGTTTCATTTCAATCGAATCTATTCAAATTGTGTTTAAGCCGTGATATACATTTGTGGTTCGCCCCGAACTAAGAACTTGTGAACTATAACTGTATTTTTTTACGTCAAACATGACTCTTTAGCATAGTAGACACAGGGCGCCCTATTCTCTTCAGATCTGGATCCGGAGAATCACTGAAAAGATTCAGCTCATGTTCGAACTTTAAAATTATATTTTTCGGCTACTCATTTACCAAATTTCATGAAGTTTAGATCAACGATACGAGTTCTCAAGTTATCGTCGAACAAACATTTTGATGGCCACATACTTACGTACATGCCAATTCGCCCCCTTTCTCAACACTGACAACTCGCTAACGCTCTACTATTCATGAAACAATTCATGTGAAGAGATTTAACTTTTTCTTGACCGGTGGTCCTCCTCTGGCATCTTGTTATGAAAACAGGTTTGAATACAGAATGAGCGCGACAAAACAATCAATTGTTTTTTAAATCGAGTTTAATCGATTGTTTACGTTTAATTCGCAAAACAAAAGTAAACGTTCAGTGAAAGTAACTCGGCGTTCCTATTCTGTTATCAGGATTCTGGTGGTATATTATTAGTATTACAATAAGATAAGATGCATTCGAGATAGGGATATCGCTCGTTTACAACGGTCGAGATATGCAGTCACGAATCTCGACGTGTGACCGTGAGAGCTCTTAGCACTCGGATTGTTTAAAAGTATATAGAATAAAATAACGATATACTCACGACGGCTCTCGTTATGGAGTGATCAGCGCCTAGTGTAATCGCCGACCAGGCCAAGAAATACGTCTCGATCGCGTTCGCGTTTAACAATTCTCATACTATTTGACAGTTTAACGCAAACGCGATCGAGACGTATTTTGTGCTTTTTGATTACACTAAATGCGCAGAGGCATGCGAGCTGTCATCGTGATGGAAGTAGGTAATACTTACCTAAATCTTTGTTTATTCCGTAGGTGGTTAAGAGAGTTTACATAGTTTTTATGGAATTACGTGTAAATGTCCTCTGCTTGTGCTAAGACTTTCCCTTCCACTCAATTTATTGTTAATACCTGTTGTTTAAAAGTAATCATTTTATTAGTCCACTAATTAAATGAAACAAAAGTGTTTATGGTTCTATAGGTAATTTTAAGCCTTGAGTTTAAATTTTAATTGAGTATCATTATAAATATTAATAAGTTAATAACTTTTCATCGTTAATCGTTTCTGATGCTTTACACTGAGCCTGACGATTGACAGATTGCCAGACAGAATTGACAGGATATCGAAAATATTCAGATTCTTATGACAGTTGTACAAGTTTAGTGTTTCTGATGCAATCTACAGTCAAAAGCTAGGTACCTAATTAGATATTTGCAACACAATGTATTCAAGCAATTTAATTTTTAAGCTATCGTATTTTTTTCCCAAATACAGCAACAGGTTTTTGGACAGATATACCTAATACATGTGCTACATTATATTTACAGAGGTTTACTAAATAAATAGGTTGACAATACTAGCTCGATACTGCAAAGAACGAATGAGTATTTTCCCATCGGTCTTTAAAAAACGTCAGCGCATTCGGGTCACCGTTCACCGCTCGTTCGACATATGACCTCGCATAGTCTGTGGCACACAATTGAACGAACGGAAATAAAGAGCGAATAAAAACAATCTTAGACTCTTGTTGTCTTTGATTGATCGTTTGTTCTACGTTCCATTGTCTCGGTCTCAGTTTCATTCATTTTCAACGACAATTTAAATTAGTTTCAAACATTCAAAATAACAGCAGTTCTCATCCAATATTTGATAACACTTACGTAAATGTGTTTAAAACAATTAGCATACGGTTAAAAAACGTTTTAGAATAATTAAGGCGATTCGTTGCTAAATGCTTTTGAGCTGTTAACATACATCATTCATTACTTTCACTATTTTCACTTATATTATATCACATGAGTAACAAACTGTTATAGATATAATGGAGTAACAGAAAAGTACAATATTTTAAAAGAAGTAGAGACAAAATTGAATGAAAGCTGATTCTTTTGCTATTCCAAAGTGAGTAGCAAGTTTCCTTGCTACCTGTTGTCCTAATGCAATTTGGACAGACAGAATGAAAATTATAACCTTAATATAATGAAAAGAAGTATAGTCATAGAATAGCGTCATAGAAATAATCGATGTTACCCGTTTCTAAGAATTTTACAATTTAATCCGAAGCAAGGAAATAGGTTGTAAATTAATAAAATACACGACGTTCCAGTGTAACAGTTTTATATTTACGATTACACGTGTAACTGTATTAGAGTAATGAAAGCTCCGATCAGCGGAAGTGAGTTCGCGAATCGACTCCGGCGCCTACTCTTTGGGAAATAGAAACGGCGTTTAAAATTGTTTGAATCAGGTATGTTCACTTAACCTTTTGGTGATACTGTTTTTTGAATTGGAACCGAGTTATCTTATATAACAATGGCCGCTACTATCAAAACTACATTATTGAAAACACGACCTTTTGCGACGATGCTGCTACTAAAGATGCCATATTTATTATCGGCTCCACGTTTTTGAACATATTCAATGTAAAAGTTTTAACTAATTTGTCAACAGAAGGTATATGTCTTTTCAAAAACCATAATTTCATTACGCTTTTGCAAGAAACTACTTAATTAATAAAATATTACGAGCAATGAAATATAAAATTAGCTCCTTGTCCTCCTATGGCCGACACTATAATATGTAGATATACCTAACTAACACGAATGACCTAATCGTATCGTACTTTTTAATCTCACTTAAAGTAAAATTAAAGGACGTAAAACAGATGCTATAAAGAATGAACGAATGCAATTGCAAACGAGTATTGAAATCAATAATTCCAGTACTCGTAAGTGGCAAGCACACGACGCATCTCAGCTGAGCATCTCTGCACCGTTAGTCGTCTTATTCGCTGTTGTAATGATACTAGTGGATATTATTATAATATCCAATGTATTATAAAAGCTGAGTACTTAATTCAGAATTATAGCTAACAGTTACAAGGAAAAAAGTGTTGCGCGTTGTCACATTGGCTACGTCATTGATCTTAGGTGACCATTTAGTTAGAACTACCTGTTGCCCGCAACTTGGTCCGCGTAGGTTTCGGTTATCGCTATCCCGCGGGAACTGTATAATTTTCCCGTATAAAAAGTAAGCCTACGTTATTCTTCAATATTCAAACTATCTTCTTACCAAATTTCATCTAGATTGGTGCAGCGGTTTTCCCGTGAAGAGGTAACAAACAGACACAGAGAGTCAGATTTACTTTTGCATTTATAATATTAGTTAGGATTTGCCAATTGATTTTGTTATGCATTATAATATAACGGAACGAAAACTAAGGATATTAATTAGCAGGAAATGTAATTGGTTGTCTAGTAAAGATTGCTCTGAAGCGATAGGACCGTCTATTGTTATTCTTTCATTTTCAAATTTGTAATTTAACTGTACAGGTTCGTGGTTTTCAATGAAAAATGTTTGTACGTTATGTATTTATTTATTACCAAAACAATTTTACAGCATTACAGCAAAACCAATGCGCTATAAAATTTTAATACAAACAACACACAATACAAAAAATAAATAAAAAACATTACAACTGTTTAGGGATGAGTATATAGAATGAAAATAGAGTACTTATCTATATCAGATAGGTTAAAGAAAATACGAAACTACTAAATATAACGGTTAAATAAATATGTATGGGTTCCAAGGCCCTCCAGGGAAATGTTTTTAAGAATAAGTTGACGAGGTGGCTTCTCGACCAATGTTTTTATAGTGTTAAGGGGTATTTGGAGTGTAGGCAAATGACATAGTTTGGTGTCATTATTATTAACTTTATGATTACTGGTCTTGTGAATTAGTTATTATGATTATTGTTGTGATTTTAATGTAAATATCTTAATTTTATAATTGACATCAGGTATGAATTTGTATATTTATTAAATTAATCGCCTCTCAGGGAAATATTTGCACGCCTGCATGCAGGCTGAATACACTGGTAAAACCTCATGTAAGACCTTCCTGTACTGTATTCTAGCAAATAAATACTTTTGACTTTTGACTTTCCGAAAAATGCAGGTGGAAGATATAAGATAGGTAAGTATTTACTCAAGCGAATATACGTTTCATTAAATGTAGCCGCAATGCCTTCTCACGCGTCAGTTGCGATAGTCAAAGGTAGTTTAAATTACAGTCCGATTTTGCAATTAATCTAAACTCAGGTCAGCCTTTATATAAGCTGAATTTGATAGTTTTCATGCGAGCTCGTTGCGTGAGCGATTCGTTCAGGTTTCGGTATCGCCTTGACGGGCCGGTGTAGAAATCGACAATTACCTAAACGGTTTATACAATTCTACAATTTTTAACTTATTCGTATTGTCAGCTGTGTAATGTGAATGTGGTGGACTGCGGCGTCGAAAATTAATAGCTCTTTTATTTTTGTCAACCCGACATTGACCTAGACGTGTTACCGGAATCGATATTGATGGAGCAAACAAACTTGTTTGATCAAATGCCTAATGTGCCATTGAATTTGGTAGGACCTAATGGACTCAATTCTATATTTAGTGTTTACTAAGTGTCAGTGAAACTGTAATTGCTCTTATTTCTATAATTTCTTTAGTCACATACTACTGTACCAGGAAAATAAAACAAAAAAACCGAAGGAAAAATCGAAAAAAGGCAAATTCCGTCGATCATTTACTGAAATTCGTCCAACCAGATGACGGATTCGGGATAGTTGCATATCGCGTGGTTTCCATGTTTCTTTTATAACTCCCTGCAAAAGCGTGAAATAAGTGTCCACCTTCGTTTAAAATTAATTCTAAAGAAGATGTTTTTGATACCTCTGACAAGAAGCAGTTTGTTTCTTAAAATCAGAAGTAGGTGCTTACATAAGATGAGGTAAACATTAGCCCCCACGTGCTAATAAGGCAGTTTACGAGCCTCCAGACGCCGCAAACGGCTCGTCACGATTGCACTTTCCACTGATATCTTACAAAAGCTTTTCACCCATTTACTTACAAATGTGCCTAGTTATTTACGTTCCATGTTCTTGCAACCTTAGGAATAGGACATTTCTCTTATTGAAAGGCAGTTACTTATCATGATAAACTTGCTCAAAACTCCTAATTGTATGTATACGGTCTTTGTGCTTGATAATTTTTTCTAAAGAAAACTTTACGCAGCAATAAGGAAGCACCGAGTTTGTTTGCTGGCTGAAATGCTTATGCATTTTAATGCCACAAGCGTGATACTTCAATTCGTTTTTAAAAACAAAAACTACTTTGAGCGTTTTTAATACCTTTAATTCCGTTTCCTGCTATTGCTTCCGAATAAAAATTTGCTCAACATTCAATAACAGATTGCGTACGGCGTTCGAACAGTCCGCCATTCTTCCCGCCATTTTTCCCGCCATTTTACCCGTCATTTTCTAATTCAGGGGCGTTTTCCAAACCGCTAAACGAAAGCGTTTGCTGTCATTACAGTACAGGCTACCATTGTTTCCTGAGGCACTGTTTGTTCACGCATGTTGGACTGGAGAAAGGTTTCCTAGTCCTAAGTTGTTAGTGTGTGTAATGGGTTTAAGCGAGGAAAGGACATATTCATTGGTTGGTTTAATTGCGGTTGGTGCTTAGTGCGAACATAAAGTGATATTGGACAAATAGAAGGTAAAGCCTCTAAATTATAGCCACTTTAGTCACTCTGATTGCCTTTGAAGGTTTACTAATAACTTTTAGAAGTCTCAAAATTCCTCGTCTTGTTATAAAAGGGATCGGCGAAGTTTTATGAAACACGCATTTTCTATCACTTTCCTTTGCCACGACCACGAAGACATTTCAGAAAATTGACATGGGTGACTGACTAACATCAATCTCCTATCAGTCCCACATCCATTGCCACGTACGTTGCGGTTTGAGAAAGTAAATTCAATTTCAAACTCCTACTTAATTAATTACCACGACATAAAGATCCATATCTCGTTACAAATTGAATTATTCTTTCGCATTCAGCAGCTGAGTGTATATTCGTGTTCGCTTTTTACGAATATTCGCGATTTTGCGAAGAAATAGGATGTGGTTGTGGTCACTTTCTCACAGTATGTAGCGCACGGCAATGACTTGCGCAGCATCGGAGATGTGTCGAGCTGATCGGATTGCTTTTTAGAATAAGTCACGTAATGTACGTTTAGTGTAAGTAAAGACGTGTTCTGTGACCATTCCTCTGGCCCGAGACTTCATGATAGAACGACGAAGATGACAATTGGCGTCACGAAAAAATTAAGTAATAACAACGTTTTTGTTTTGGTTTTTAGGTACGAGTATGATTTATTGAGTATGAAGCAGGGTAACTGAAGTGTCACAGTAAACAGTTGAGTTTAACGCTTCCCCTTGTGTGTTTTGCCGCCATTTGCGCCTATGAAGTTTATGGTCCGAAAGCATGACACCTAATTTAATGAAAATCAGTATATTTAATTCTTTTATCCATGCACGTCTCAGTGATTAGAACGATATAACTCTACAAACCACGGTTTTTTCCCTATTTTGTCCTTTAATTTAAACCGTAAGAGAGCTGACAAAGAAACAAAATGTGGCACAGCACATTACGATTTCTTCTGCAATAGCGTTAGTTGCAATGGAACGCACCGATCGATAGGCCGGAACGAACGGTGTAGTTAGAAAATATGTCTGTCGGAATATGAATTCGTAATCATTCGTTTAAATAATGTTAAATGTTCATTTATAGTCATACATAAGTTACGACGGTCAATTTTCGATGGCTCGTCAGCATAATTATTTACTTAGATGAATCTTAATGGATATTAAACTTGTTCCATTTTCTTTCGTACGGGAAATTCTGAGTGTGGCATTAACTCCACCAGGTACGGTACCTATCTAACGTTCTCAATTAATTAACGTTAACGCATACGTTTGCGTTCGTGTGAATTCAGCACTCCAAAAGGTGCTAAATCACAGTTTAGCTTCCTTGTAATTAAGACCTTCATCCATGGAAGCTAGAGTTTATTTATTGTTGTCGATTGAAACGTTGGAAAGATGCATCGCATCCTATTAACCTACAAACGCTAGTCCTGGGAGCATTTGCATACCGTTTTCGTCTTTATTAGCATTTATCTGCATTTTCACGCGATAGCTTAATTTAAACTTGACATTCAATCCTTTATATGGATAGAGAAACTACGGTAGTTTGAAGACAATAACCTCAATTGAGAATTTGCCGGCGCCACGACAGCTTTTCAAGGCTAACTTCACGTCATTGTCGATTGGCAATTGGTATTCTTTGTCGCGTGGTTGTTTTATGCGATAAACGCAGCGTTAAACGAGATGCGTTTGACGTTGACGCACATAATTATACATCTATGAGT
This sequence comes from Clepsis dumicolana, assembly GCA_963691665.1. Classification (NCBI taxonomy): domain Eukaryota; kingdom Metazoa; phylum Arthropoda; class Insecta; order Lepidoptera; family Tortricidae; genus Clepsis; species Clepsis dumicolana. Next base: position 2,809,306 of record OY829518.1, read on the forward strand.
AATTACCGAACATTGTTTTACGCCGTGAACGCAACATTAAACAAACAAGGCAAACGTGGATCGCATTTCACATCATGCCTCTAAACAACCGCGCTTAAAGGAGTACTAATATCTGTTATTGCAAAGACAACTATCAAAGTGTAATTTTTTTATACGACAAGGAAGGCAAACGAGTAAGTGGGTCACCTGATGGTATAATCACCGCTGTCCAATGCCCATAGACACCCGCAACCCCGGGGGTTAACAGATGCGTGGCCAACCTAGACAGCTAAAGAAAGACATGCGAGGACAAATGAATCTTAATATCCTTTACAGCGTAAACATCATGTCAATTCAAAATAGGCTTTGTAGAAAGCATTTACCAACGTTAAAGAATCGCTTTTGAAAATACTTCCAATAAATGACTTCAGATTTTTATAAACCTACTCTAATTCGTTTATGTTGTTTATATAAACTCTTATTGTCAACCTATGCATACCAAAATTCTTACCTAATAATTTAAAACACACTATGCGTGTAATTACGACCAAGGTGTTAACACTTCTAATCCAACCGTAAATTAAAAAGTTAGGTCTATTAACTACAATGACTGGCTGAAAACACATTTAGCCCAGTCTCCAAAAAAAGTTAGAGCAAAATGCCGCCACGTTTTATTAAAGCAGGATAGTTAATTACGTTACACATAGGTCAGAGAAGGAACGATTATGATTATGACACTGAAAATTTGGTCACAGTCTGTTTGAGTCAATAGTCTGTTAAGTAAAAGCTTACCTTGAATAGCAACAAGGATTTCGCATAATTTAACGATGACTTTGCACCTGTATTTATATAATGAACGAAAAACTATTAATTTGCTCACCCGCGACCAAACGTGTAACACTAACACAGCTACGTCTATGGGACAAATATAAGTTTTCATGCAACACCTTCACTGTCTTACGAATAACCCACCCAACATACAACATCATAGACCCAATATCACCACCACCACTACACTAAACGCTGACACGTTTCGAGCTCTCTACGAGCCCATTCTGAAAGCAACAAAAGCACCGTTCAACTTGCCACTATTTCAACAGAAAAAAAAAACAATTTGAAATGTAATCAGTTCAAGTTTATTATCAATTTCAATTTACATTAGCAAAACAAAGTTAATTTAAAATTTTGAAACTGAAAAACAATAAAAACAAAGCGACGTGACATTCCGATTTAGTTTTAATAAGCATATTGTGTTAAAAAAAAATAATTGCAAGAAGTATATCGGTAACATGACGGTCTTTATAAAAAACTTTAAAGAAAATGTAGAGCGGATACGATTATTAAACAAGCTTATAGGTATCTCTTTCTTTTATTGCATTTTAATACAGCTTATAAATTCCATTGAGCCACGCCGGCAGGCTGACAATGGTCGCGGCTGATCCCTATCGAATCCAAAGCCGGTGCCTCCGAGGGCAATGAACTCAACGAAAAAGTATGAAAACGCAACTCTCAATATTGTATTTTACACGGTTTATATTTCTACGTTAACTTCGAAGGCTTAGGCGATTTTTTTTCCCACATTTATTCTCAAAGACTGGTGAAGTTTTGTATTAAAAACTGACTTCCGCATACATTTTTTTAATAGTTGCCATCGTTCGATCTCATTGGTATTTCATTGGGACCACCGTGACACTATCTCTTTAATCTATAGGTAACAAGTTAAAAAAAAAGTATCTGAACGTCTAGCACGCGCGCTGTTTTCTAGCTTGTCGCTTAGTGCGCCCCTTTCTTAGTGATTGAATCAGTGAAGGACACAATGAGCGACAAGTGAGAAAATGACGTCTGCTAGCCTCCCTGAAAAAGCCTTGACAACTTTGATAAGTAATTTTAATACATCAAACAAAGAAATATAATTCTACAGCGGTTCAAGGTTCTCTTTCTTCGATTATACCTAAAGAAAATATGACAAATTCCGAACTGAGGAACAAAAGATTGTTATGTGGCAGTATCAAAACGTATAACATGCAGGCTCGTTTAGGAAAAGAAAAAGATATCCCTTGCTATTAAAAAAACAATTGCAACATGCTCTCATTATAACTGGCAGTTGCGCAACAATGAAATTGAAAATCGAAATATCAAAGCATATCGCCATATTGCAGAGAAAGTGGCCAGCATCATAAGTAATAGCCATCTTTTTATTAACAACGAACATTTTATTTGATCGTTTGTTACGTATCGTTAGCTTGGAAACCCATGATCTAACTAATTTGGAGACGGGTCAGGGTGGTGGATTTATGCCTACAACCGCAACGGATAACATGGAACATAAGATAGAGTACAGAGTCAATAAGGAACTAAATATTCCCAGCAAAACCTAACCTAACAAAAACCAGGAAGCATAAAGAGGGTCAGTAACAATCTTTTAACAAAAAAAAGCGAAGCCCAGCACCACCCACCTCTAGAAGAAGGAATCAAACACAAAAGGAATTATCAAAATAAATTCCTAATTGGCGAAGTGATTGCGTAACAAACATTGAAAAAAAAAAAAACATACAGTCGAATTGAGAACCTCCTTTTTTGAAGTCTGTTAAAAATACGTTTTTCTGATGTACTTGTAAACCCCAATCAATCACAGAAAAATACTCAAGGCAGTAGTAATTAATTTCAGGATCCTATCCAATCATTGTAAGATTATAATTATAACTTATAACGAATAGATATTTAAAACTAATAAAAACATCATCGCATCGACAGGCATTTTTCGCAACCGACTAGTTTGTGCTCACAACTTTAATTGGTCTTGCAACACCGATTATTATATCCACACGACGCCAATCAATCACGCATTCGATTCCCAATTTGATATTTTAATTAATGTAATATTTTGAAGGGTTATTTCATTATTATGGCCTGATTTAGGATTGTTTGATTTGAACCACATAGAAAACGTTACTTAATGTTTGTGATTAGTTATGAAAAGATCACTTTACGAGTGCTCTTTTATATTGGTACCACCCTTCCACACTACCTTTCGCATCATTGCCTTGTTAACGCTGTCTAAATAACGTAAAACGCGTGTGGTATGTTGACACATCTCTATTTCCACCCTAATTCGATAACGTTACGTTGGCACCACTGGAGTTACTTCACGCTCCGCTCTAAATCATCGGCACTCATTTGAATACAATGCTCTGACCGATTCAGACTCATACTCAGAGTCATAGATCGCGGATTTTGAAACCTGCTCTCGGTGAAGTAATCGGTCATGAATAAATTCGAGCAGGTTACCCATAGACAAAGACAATGTCGGTGTCTGTGGGCGATGGCGCCAGTGAGATTGGATGAGTTACTCTTAGAATACTAATCTGATAGATTAGGTACAGTATCCGATATGGTGTGACGGCCCAGGCTTGCAACTGCTAACTGCAGCACGCGCAGTTCAATGGCAGTTCCGATTAACATTACCGAAATTTTATAGATGTCGGATAAGAAGTCTATTTGTTATAGTTTGATGCTCATCACAGGGTACCTGTAAACAATCCATTAGAAATTGGTCCAAATTCACAGAGTACGACATACTTATTGCAAAATTACCGCTTGAATTATTTTTTCACTAGCTATAAATAATTGCTAGGCCCATTAATTTTCACTATTCGCAGGAATTTCAAATTCGTCAAGTTTTTTTCCTCTATTTTTGAGTGCTATTTTCACAGGTATCTCTAAAATTGATATCGGACAACACCACGCTTGTGAATATGCTTGGTTGGCTTAAAGATCTAGTAACCGGGCCTAAAAAAAATTGCCCTTGGTGCTACTCTGGAGTCTGCACAGACGTCAGTAAATTGAAAATAAAGTTCTTAATTATAATTATAATTATCGCCATGGGTTCCTAAAACTACTCGGCCACAATGATCCTAAGGTAAACTTGATTGTAGTGCCATGGCCATATTCGCTAACGAGGTCAATGACCCAGAACGATATGAATCTTTTCTCTCTTTATAAAGCCTGCGGTCAGCGAAACCAGTATTCTTGACTTTTTCTCTTATTATTAAATTACAGGTACTCGTAGTTATATTCTCTATGGTTTGTTAACAAACTTATACTAAAACAAGTGAAACACTCCGAGACACCCGAAGCTGGTTTTATTGTTTACAATTTCAGGGTCAGTAACCCGAAAGCCTTAAAAAAACTGTCATCCCCATTAGCATTTAGTGGCTCAGTGTAAGAAATTGTTTTAAATTTTAAAAACTTAACTAAGTGAATTCAAGTTAAAAAGAAATTAAGACCTCTTTCGGAAAGTCGGGGTTTGAACATAAGATACTGTAGAATAAGATTCTTAATAGCGAAACTGTCGACAAAAACTCGATCTTTCAAGTGGAGTTTTTACAAGAAATCATCAAAAAAGTATTTAATGGCGTCTGCTTTTAAAAAGTTTTAGATAAGGCGTGACGACACGATTGGTGATGGACTGCACTGTCTGACAAGTTAAAGCGTGGTTTACATTAAAAAGTGGTATCGTAAAGTAAAGAATGTGATAAGCCATGACGATAACCCTTTTGTAAAAACGTACCTATAGCATCTCCAATACTCGTAGTTAACGTTTTAGAGATAAAACGTTTGTAGCTCATTTTAAAAATTCTGACACACAATGGTACTTCCGGTAGGTAGGTAAGTGTAAACAAATCTCTGTAACGTCAATATTCCATAAACCACTTGACCTGTTCTACTCAATCCATTTAAATTTGTGGCCAAACAATAATAATTTAAATTTGGAACGTCTTCAAGCACAGATAGCGTTACGGTTATGTTCTCACACCCACACTAATACTTTCACCGAGCATAGACAATTTGTGGATGGCCAGAGTCACGACCGAGCTGGGCTTTGCTCTACGAAGGTTTGATATAAATTTAATTGGAAGCGTATGGAAGCGAGAAAGTAATTCAAGAGCGATGAAACTTGTTCTAACTAATGATCGAAGGTTTAGAAATAGGATTCATGCTAGTTTATTCATCTTACTCTCTCTTTCTTCAACATAATTTACTTTTCCATTTGCTTATTTTTCGATCGCCTCACTAGGTACTTATTTTCTAGTTTATTAGCATAATGTTGTATGGTTCATTAAAAAAATAATACCCTTTTCATCAGATCATCACTATGGGCTTATCTGTCCACTGATGGGCTCTAGTTTTTCGTAAACAATATTGCTTTCTAAAGTTTATTTACACCTGTAATTTAAACAACTTACATGACAACTCCTTATATTCTCCTTATCTCTTATGCACAACACATCTGATATTCTGATTCCTACAAATGATTGTTCCACGAAGGGCTACCAGCTTGTTAATGCAGGAAACGCGTCCGCTTGTGGAGATCGTCTGCTTTGTATCCTGAACGCCACATGAGCTACATTATTGGCTATTGTTTTGTAAGTTTCTGATTGCTGGATAAAAGTAAGTACTTCTCATAAACTCCGAGATTTGTAGAATCACAGAAGAAGAATGTTAGTATAATTGTATTCCACCACTACTAGGGAAAAACATCCTCTCTCGGCGTCCACATCTGGCTATCCTGAGCCGTATTTGGCCAATCCTGTAATTTTGAGTTAAGGTCATCTCCACCATGTCAATCCCATTATGTAAATAAAGTATTTCTTCAGACTTTATAAAAAAAAAATCCCATTTAAGCTTGGCGGCCTTTCTTCACACATTGGCTATTCGAGTTCTGGAGCACAGTGTGGTGTTTGGATTCGACCGATCTTTTTAAAACCTAACATACTGCGTTCTCTTGTTCTTTGGCAAACCTTAATTTCCATAAAATGATTTATTAGGTCGATGACACAAACCCTCTTGTGGTAATAATTTAATAGAATTTTCACTGTTTCATTAGAAAACAACCCACAAATTATGTTAAAATATAATTAGAACATGAAAACACGATATGAACTATGTAGAAAATCAGTTAAGAATATTCAAATTTAATTATAGAAATGGATTAAACGGTGACTAGTTGAGTCATTATTTACGAAACACAGCATCAACTAAGGTATCAATTATGCATTAGACACTACATTCTCATTGTCTTTGAATTCTTTGGTCTTGATTTAGAAAGCAAACTAACAGTCCGATTGATTTGTATTAATGATGTTATAACAAGGCATCTAACTGAGCTGAAATCACAGATGTTCATAAAAGTCATAAGTCATAACTCAGTAATGAATTTCATCCACACACTATCACCAGCTTTGTTCTACGTCCCACTGCTGGGCACAGGCAGTAGGTAATGAATTTATCTTTATTCAAAAGGGAAAACTTTTGGGAAAAGGGGGACCTTTGGAAAGTTTATTTATAAACCAAACGAAAGCGAAGTGAGCGTTTGATAGGTGAACACCGGAACCATAGGCAAGATTCCGCCGGCAGATGTTTCGAGGCGTGTCGTGTGACCAAGGCCTAATGTGCGGTTCCGTTATAGGCGCGTGCGCATCTAATGCCAATAGGTGGCGATATATTTTTTATGGCAAACATGATGAACTTGAGTTGAACTCAAATGATAATGAGGATAATAAAAGTGAATTTCATCTTCATTAGCAGACTTTTTGTGCTCGTTTCTTTAGTCGATTTGATAATTAAATTACCAGTATGTCTTGGGTTAATTCTGTTTGAATGGCAAAGGTTTCAAAGTTTTTTTTAATCGTTAAAATTTGAACATTAATGTGAAGTCATTAGCACAATACTTACTCAAACTCAAATCAACTACTTAGTTTCCGTACGTACAGTAAGGTTTTTCTATTTGGCTTATTTTTTATGTTACCGTCATACAAATTTTAACCTAAAAGACCAAATTATACAGAAGACACAGCTGCCAAAACGGACAAATACTGTAGCTGGATACCCAATTATCACTCTACTAGCTGTTGCCCGCGACTTGGTCCGGGTAGATTTCGGTTATCGCTATCCCGCGGGAACTATACAATTTTCCCAAATAAAAAGTAGTCTGTTATTTCTCATTATTCAAACTATCTTCTTACCAAATTTCATCTAGATTGGTGCAGCGGTTTTTCCGTGAAGAGTTAACAAACAGACAGACAGAGAGAGAGAGAGAGACAGAGTTACTTTCGCATTTATAATATTAGTTAGAATTAGGATTAGGATTATCACACGTATCTTTCATCGTCTTATGACTTACAACCGATACTACACTATACTCGTAGTAACACCATACAACTGACATTCTAAGCGTAGTACATACGCCTGACAAACAAAAGCTTGTTATTGATGTAAGGCTTTATTCATCACGATTTATTTGAGCTAGAATGCATTATTTATGAAATCTTTAATCGCTGACATTAAGTATTGCGCGTATTAAGTATCTCAGGAATACTGTTAGATTTTTCTACTTAATTAACTACCTATAAGCCGTCTGCTTATTGCGTTGCTAGATTTGAGATCGGCTAGATAAGCCGATGTGGTCTTAGAAAAGTATTAGTTTAATTACTTTGTACTGTCTATGACCTTATAGTTTGTATGCATACTGGTCCCTATTATTGGTGTTTTGAGTCAATTACTTAAATTATTAGCTTTCCTGGTTTAAAATATGCCTAACACTGTAGTTTTGCTTGACGTCTTATCTCGGCGTCAGGAAGCAAATTATTCGCAATTGTATTTTTCTTGCAGAAAAAACTTGCCTGCTTTACCTCTTGTGCCATTAATAAAACTAAACAATGGAGCGCAATCTCATAAACTTCAGTTAACAGCATTCATTGGGCCCGGCATCCATCAACATTCGTGGAACACAGAAGCTCCTCAGAACTAGAATTATCATTATTGTAGCGGTATAGTTGTCTCATTGGGTAAATAGAGCAGAGAACAATGACTACGGCGGAGCTTTTTTTTTAATCTCGGTCGACATTGTTTTAATAACTGTTAAGCTGGCAACTCTGTCATGGGAAAATTAAACTGGCAGCTTTTTGGAACACATTTTATCAAAAGAAATAAAAAGTGTTTTGAAAATGGAATAGGTCTTGTTACGCGAATTACGTTTTTTTTTGGTCGATGCGAGGCTTGTTTGGCTGGTATGAATTTACTGGGAGAAGTTAACAAAAAGGTTTTATCCGCAACTTAACGGAAACGTTGTATTTGTAACATTGTATATAGGTATGTTTTAGGCTTCTTATTACTTTGTTGACCAGCTTAGTAAGATCTAATAATAATCTAGTAGTAATCTAGACTTCGATTCGATTAAAATTGTAAAACATAGGAAGCGTCCGGAACTAATTATTGTATAACGTTTTAACCGACATCTTAACTGGAACAATCGCCGCTTACATGCCTTGGGCGTTACCAAATGTATTGTATTGTTGCTTTTTATGCGTGCAGTAATTAGGCAGTGTTATAACATGCTAGATTTTTGCAGCGACAGGTCGTTTATATTGTTGCTAAACTGATGCTAAATAATGAACATAAACTGATTGCGAATTTTTCACGCCCTTTGTTGGGTACCTATGTATTAGTATATATACACGTAGTTATACATGATGGATGACAATATGTAATAGATCTGGGTGGCCCTTAGTTTGACAAAGGGTATAAAAAAATCATTCTTCAAAATCTCTTCTTCACTTTGGCATTCTAAAATGTGCACTGTAAATTCTAAATTGAGGCTTCATCCAACAGGAAGCCCAGACACTTTCGAGGCAGCGTTTTTTTTTTGTAAAAGACATCTAAAAGGCACTGCCACATATTATTTTTTTAATGAAAGGTAGTCACTAATTAACTATTCAGAGTATGGCAGTAAACTACGACACGTGAATGACGATAATAATGATGATAGTTCAGGATAAGGGAAACGAAGTCTAGCAAATGACCGATCTATAACTAAATGCCGATGACTCTACCAGACAGTGTCGTAATGATGAGTAATTTTAGCTCATCAATGGTTATGCAATTTTAATCACAGAAGCTGGTTGGTGCATCACTTACAGTTGGCCATCTGTCGCAGTACCATTGCATATTATTTATTAGTATCGATACAAAATAATTTTCCTTGTATCACTTTTTTTTTCTGTAAAAATAATATTGCTGCAGACATTAAAAAAACAGAAACAAGAAGTGTCACCTAGAATACCAATTTTGGGTCAAAATTTAGATACGCTTTGGCTGCGTGGGATACATACTCGAAGTGCGTTGTTAGCGTATACGTATAATACGTAACTGTCTTTATTTATTATCAAACCTATCCATCTACAGTCCTACCAAAAAGTCAAACATTAAGTGAGGGCGCCACTTTCTTCGTAACTGACACATTTTTGACGGTAATGCCTAATTATATGACAACAAATTTGTAGGTATGAGAAATTTCAGTTCCTCTTTTCTCCGTGTTCTTGGGCTTTTGGTCGGTCTATATGTTGATATAGCCTCTGCCGTGATAGCCTAGTTGTTTGAGCTATGGCCTCTCAAGCAGAGAGTCGTGGGTTCAAATCCTGACTCGAACCTCTGAGTTTTTCGGAACTTATATGTGAGGAATTACATTTGTAATTTACCATGAATGAGACTATAGCCCTAGCCCTTCTCTCATTCTGAGAGGCGCCCTGTGCCCAGCAGTGGGACGTAAAAAAAAAGTGCTGGCAAGTCAGGCAATGCTTGTAATGTACTCGTACAAGAATGTTCTAATAAAGGCTTAGCCAGGTCAGCTGTCACAGTTAAACAGTGCACCGATGCGTTATAGTTACGAGCTGTTGCATCACTACCGACAAGTTTAATGGGCGGTTTAAGTGGTCAAGTTAATTGAACTGTCTTATTGATACGTGTTATTTTGGTTGGGAACCTAATGGGTGCGAACTGTGATCTTATAGTTATTATTCAAGATCTTAATCTTATCATGCTCATGACAAATTGCGTATTGCGTTGCAAGTTAGCGGTGTATTTATAAAGTGGTGTACTAATTGTTAATTTTTAAGTAGTCCTTCTTTTTATTAAAGCCCTTATATTGCTGCAGAAGACTTTTCGCTTTTGACTCAGTCATCTTTTTGAATTCCTCTTTTATTGATGAGTTATTAAGATTAATTCATTTTACCACTAAAGTTCGTTTTGGAGTTTACAGTAGTTAGGTACCTATAGACATAGTACAAAAACCTTTCCCACGGGCCAGGCAAAAATCAATCTTATGACGATGTCATAAACATTTTGACAGGGGAAAGCTTTTATCACTTTAACTATATTTATCTACACACATATCATAAGTCTTCTATAATGCGTTCAGAAACCGTAGAAAATGACCAGCATTGCAGTACATCGTCGCCTCCGCCGCCAACCACCACGACCAGCAGGTCCAGCAGTAAAGTAATGACTTTTCGATATCGAATTAGATTTTTCGAATTTGACAACCAACGTAATTTACATTCATAGTGGAATAAAACGAATCACTCACGTATATAAGTCGAGTTCAGTCCGACATGTATAATTAACAATGTGATTTGTTTTTTACAAAAAAAAAAACAGTTTACGAAACGTCAGCTCGGTATGTTTGTCTATGATTAAAAAAAAACAATCAAATTCGTGACAGGTATGGGTATGATATATGCCTTCGGCTTCTGAACCCATCTTAGAGTACTTATAATATGTGTGTAGATAAAGTATTGTATGCAACTCCACATAATTAGGCCTTAAAACACTCGTGTGATCCTATTATGAAACTCTGCTTCGCCTCGTTTCATAAAACCACACTCGTGTTTTAAGGACCCTCATTATGTAGCAGTTGCATAAACTACTATTAACTATATCTATCTGTTCTCATTACAACACGACGCAATGTAACATCTGTAACGCAATGTGACAAGCCAAACGTCATAACTTGGACACATCATGAAGACGAACGATTCTCATATAAATCAACCTCACCTGGTGGGTCGTTTTAATGACCAGTCATTGCGCAGCGGTGGTCTACCATAATTAGCTATCTACACTTTTCCACCAGTGCCCTAAGCACGACTTGTCGAATCCTGCGTCACGTAAAATTCGAATAGTAAACTATAACGAGTTTGTATGACGTTTGGAACAGCGCCCGCCCGTGAGCGTATTTGGAACTAAAATTTAGTATGAGATTTCTCGATCTCGATACGATAACCGTAACGTAACGCAGGATTCGACAAGTCGTGCTTAGGGCACAGTTGTTATGTAAACTAGTGTTCAGTTTCCTAGTGACAGTGGGTGCGCGCGCAGCGGATGCTGCGCCCTACGCCCATTGTTCTAATAATCATCGCTGGTTTGATTGCCGTCATTGTTATGTCATTTTTCTGCTCCAATGAGATGGAATTGGGCGGTTGAAAAAAACATATGCAGAAGAAAGCTGTCCTACAGTTTAAGTGTCAAGTAGTTGTAGAAGAAGATAAGTAAAGGCTGATTTGTAATAGTCAAATATAGTGGCGAGTCGCGAGTGGATAATTGTATTCAACCCAAGTTGACTTGCTAGTGTAAGATCGGATTACATCAGCCGGTCGGTGTACTTAGCCACTGTAAGTAGTTATCTACTTCGCACACTTGATCAGTGCAAATGGGCCTTTAGAGTCGCTAGTACTGGCCACTGGGCCAGTGTTAAGGTCTGCTGTCCTCTTAGTAGATGAGTGGTTGACCAAAATCGTAGGGACAGAATTAAGCTTCACGTAGAAAGAATGCTTCTAAAAAGAACGGAAGAATTGAATGTAGAGGAAACACAATAAAAATATGTACGACCGTATATTTGAAGACCTACTTCTGCGTAATACTTACTTTAATAATAGTGCTAATGCGGAAGACAATAAAACCAGTAATAAGTATGGATGAAAGCTAATTTAATAGTAATTACAGATTTACGATTCCGTACAAGTTAACTGCATTCCCTTCACGAGTTTGCGGACCAGAAACACAGTTTCAGAAGCGCAGTACACCTATAAAAGACTGTCCTGGATCGAATCGACGCACGCGCCGCACTAATTACAAAAACTTGATTGTTAACTGTCTGACCCCCTATTTCACCAACTATACAAATGTCAGTTTAACCCGCAACAAAACCCTAACGTGAGACTCGATCGTATAAAAGTCGTGTTTAGCCCGTCATGTTTCAGACCAATTCGTTGTCCTTCCTCTGGGAGCAGCACATGTCGGACTAAACTCGTGAGTGGTCCGTTTATTTCACTATATATATATTATGTTATTGCAAATAGCCAAGCTGACATGCGCATGCTAACTGGAGCGGAAACAAACCTACACGCCACACGCCGTTGTTGACATAACACTGTCTGATAGGTTTTGGTTTAATTCTGTGCTAAGTATCGCGTTTCATTTGTTTCGGTATTAACTAACTGCTGGCATATGAGGCTGCAAAGCAAATGAAACGTTTGCTGGAAAGTACGAGCAAGTAAATCACCTGATAGTTTATACATAAGTGATCAGTGATAGCCCATAGATACCCTAACACTGGAAGGATTGCAGATGCGTTGGCAACTTATAGCCGTTCCCAATATTCAACCTATCTCTTGTTTTGATATACTGAAGAATATTATAAATCCGACAATTTGCTAAGTATCTGCATACGGCCCACCATCTTCCCAACTCTACCGACAGTAAGATTATTAAGACGGCAAAATCGAATATACATAGACGTTTTTATCAAATACCTATAGATAGAAGATAGATTGAATATTTGAATGGAACGGCTGTAAGTTGAAAACGCTTCTGCAATCCTTCCGGTGTTGAGGTGACTTTGGACACCGGAGATCACTAATCAGTGATCACCTTAATGTGTGTACTATCCGGTAATACACTTGCCTGTTTGCTTTCCTTGTTTAATATTAACCACCAACGTTGACCAAGAAATTCGTTTATTTTCGACTTAATTTTTGAAGTAAAGTCATTATTAATTTAAGGGGTGGTTATAACATAGTTTCGTATATCTCAAACTGTAGTGAAATAATATAGTAGACTATATTATTTCACTACAGTTTGTCTTAACTTTAAATTCATTAAGTACATGTTTTAATTCCTAGAACTTAACTTATAACTAGATTGTTGGTAACAATGAACTTATAACTATGTTAGTTAAACATAGTTAGTGATCAAATTGTTAGTAATGTACCTGCTGTGCTAGTGTACCACTTTTATAATAAACTGGCTTCAAACCAGGTGCCGTTCTGTTGCCTTAAAAGTTTGGGCTATAATTACCAGTCCTTACCTTTTTGGGACTGCATGTCAATTTTGTTAGTGGACCAAATTTTAAACGGTTTCAATATTTTGTTTACAAATAACCTGGTCAGGCGTAGTGCCAGTATGTTGGTAATAGTAAGTAGATTTTGTTTTGACTCTATGCGTAAAGAATACTTACTAGCGTACTTATAGCATGGCTCTAGCAGAAAACCCCGCGCGTTATCGGTCTGAGATATTACGACCATCTACCCTGCGATCTTAAAAATGAACGAAATGACTAAACGTTTGGTCGTAGACTGAAAGGCCTTTTGGTTAAAAAAATATCTTATTCCACTAATGTTTTTTTTTAATATGACGTTTTAATTGTATGTAATTATTTCTGGATGTATCTTTTTTATTTTTACTATTTCACATTATTTTCAATTTCCAATTTTGATATGACATAATTAGAAATTTCTAACGTTAGGGATATTGATTTGAGTACACGATCCTATGACCTTTTTTCTAATGTATTAATGTTATGGTAAGATTTTCTAAGCAACCGCTAGACCATAGATCTCGCATGCGCCTGAGTAGTAAATCAGGCGGTTTCTCATTGATAAATAATAAATCTCTCAGCCATTGAATAACCGCAGCATATAATTATGTTAAAAGACACATCCAATAAGTTTCTTGGAAAATATTTTCAATTTCACTTAAATCTGCTTATCTATTAGCAACTGGATATCTTATCCTATAAATAGCCATTGTATTATTTTACCTCTCTGATAGGTACCCGTTTCATAAGAAATGGAAGATTTGAAATAAAATATTGTAAGGGTGCCTTTATCCCTCAGGGTGCGTTACCCTATCATTTTACGACAGTAACACTTACATAATAAGAGAAAAATTGCTATTTTATTAATTCTTGTTCGAACACTCTTGCAACTTAGACATAATATCAGTCCCATTAACGCGATAAATATTAGAAATAAGTCAATGACAATTAACTCTAGCCTGTCCACCCACCTCCATGATCGGCCTGTCATTATCATTGTAACTATACTTAAGATTTTGCTCGATATATTGCGCAGTGACCGACGGCTTATGTTCACGTAATTAATAAAAATAAATAGCCATTTGTTCTCTATAGTACAAGCGATGGCTATGTAATATGTTATGTAATGGCGTAATGAATTATGCGTCTCGTGTTACATGTATTATTTACAATTGTGGGTGGGATTAGTTTTAGCACGTTGAACTGCGAAAAAATTGCAATTAGTCAGAAAGCAAGTCTCCTAATTACTAGTAAGCTTGTTCCGGGAAATGTTTTTATGCAACATAAAACCAGAGTAACATCTGTCTCTAGTTTCACAGTCATTGCACTTTTGTTTATTTCTTGATAGAGTCAGAAGAAAGCTTAATATTTTGGACAACATTCTTTGGACAAGCCTGCAGTCCCTTGAAGCTTTTTTTTATACAAAAACTTGTCCCATTATCAATTATCACTCCAAAGCGTTGCTTTGCGCAAGATGCGAGCGAATTCAGGAGCGATTCTGCGTCGCCGTTGAATTCATAATGCGCAAGATTACATGTATAATGTAAGTGTTAGAAAGTCGACAATGATCGAGAAAAAGTAGGTGCGGTGCGAAGTGGGCCGATAAGCAACAGCGAAGAAGCATTATTGGTTATTCAAGTTTTTTTTATTGATTTCGAACGTAGAAGAGCATTATATCGGTTATGATTATGAAGGAGGTATTTTTTTACGAAGCCAAAATGCTTGTTATAAAGAGAAAAACACACAATTTACATCTTACAATATAGAGTCTATAATTATAGGGCTTGAAATTAAAACGCGTTATCCTAACTTGTACCGGAAAATGTTTTGCCGGCTGTATTACTTTATGCAACATCAAACCGATTTAGTAGAAGTCACTTAAATACTTCGCCCATTATTTATTAGGTAAGTACCTTATGTAAAACATAGTTTGATACCTTTTCTGTGGCGCATAGGCATAGAAGGCCCTTTTAACCGACCTTTAAAAAAGGAGGAAGTTCTTTTTTATGAGTCCGGTACGAGTGCCTCCTTAAAACGCAAACATGGTCCCATTTTGGTAATTTTTGAACCCCCAGCTTCTGCGCCCTTATGACGGCACTGTACCTTACTGCGACCCAATCATCATCACGTCCCACTACAGGGTACATGCCTCCTCTCACAATGAGACAGCTTGAGCTAAAATTTTAATTTGGGCCCAGTGCGGATTGGGAACATCACACACGCCATTGAATTGTTTCGATGTTTTCCTTCACCAAAATCCTCATAATATATTACAAATGTAATTTCGCATGTCATAGCTTTAGGAAAGACTCCAATAGAGAGAGATCTCTCTAGGCAGACGTTATGCCTGGGGACTGAAGTCAAGTTATCTTAGTGTAATCATAGTCATAAAATTTTCCCGCGAATAACGCATTAACTCCGTCCGTTTACATTAGAAACACTTCGTATAATGCTTGAGCTAACATTAGCGCTATAACTATACCATTACTGTTAATTTAATTGAACAGGTATGGCCGCTGTTTTGCTAGAACTGCTTCTGTGTTTTAAGATAAGAATTTTTAACCGTTTATTTTTTATGTAAACATCCTTTAACGGTTTTGGTAGTCATATCTTCATTGTTTGAAGTTCAAAGTGTTGAGCTATTGTTAGAATCGACATTAAATTAAACAATAAATTAAAATAATGTTTAATTTGTATTCTGTGCACATCAAGGTCTTTGGTTGTAGGTGTGAGTTGAGAATAAATCGCAGATTGTTTAAAGAAAGATTGCGACAAGCCGTATGCTAAAATAAAATGATAATGCAGGTAAATAAAGAGAACAATTTAAACATACAATAATACAATAAGTAGATAACTTAGGGAAAAGACATGATTGCCAAATATCTGCACCGTGACGGCAGCGAATTAACGCACTAATTTAAATGACATGTGATAATACCTTATTACGAATAAATGAGTAAGAGTATGAGTATCAATTACGGCAGTTGTTAAAATTTTGACAGGAACGACCGGAGATCTGAGTTGTTTTCAATTTTTGACCTAGCTAGCGACCTACCTAGCTTTTGTAAGCTAGTTTAATCGAGATGTTCTTTTCTAAGCTTAATAAAAATCGGTTAAGTATATTGAACAAAAATTACGAGGGTTTTTAATTTTTTCTAAGCTGGTTAGGTTATTAGATAGGTTATTACATTTTAACTAGACATACAATAGCATTAACATTTATCAGTGACTATTTGTAACAGTTCTACGATAAACCTTAACAACCGAACAGATAGAAAACACAAATACATATGTAACATTATTATAATGTGGACATCGCCAAGAAAAATCATACCAATGCGTTTATAGATTAGACACCTACTATGTAATATTTCATGCAGACATGACTATGACAAAAGTCTTCACGTAATAACGTAGTTATCTACGCATAGCAATTATAATAGTCAGCAGATTAAGTCACAGGTAATTAAGACTGCTATGTGCTGTAAAAACGACTTGAATAAGGACCTACCTCTAGCTTAGTTAACAGCTTTTAACTAGACGATAACTGGACTAGATTACTTATGTATAAATCGGCTTGAGAGCAGGAAATTACAGGGTACCTATATCTAACCGGTCTTAGCTAAAAGGCGATAAAAATGCGAGATCGCATTAAACGGACACTAACCTAATAACTATGGTTGATTACCTTTTAGATAATGGTGCACATTGTATCGATTTCTTAATGTAATTAAATGAGATTTAACGCACTTTGCGTAGACAGAAACTGCTGCTTTACGTGACTCCTATACAGCCAGTGCTCCGATATACGACTCAAAATGTTGACAAAATTATAACTTTTGTAGGTAAGTACACCCTAACCTGTATCGTATACTTGACTTGTGTCTTCAGATTTAGTATGCTATGCAAATATATTATAAAAATCGGTCAAGAGCGTGTCGGCCATGCCCACAGGGTAGGGCTCCGTAGCCGTTACAAAAGAGTTCCTTAAGGACTTGAACTTGACTATGGAACCCTAACAAAACGTCTAAGTCACATAAAATGAACAGTCAGTAACTGCAACAAAACCTTTGATGCATTAGAAAGTGAAACCGTTACATTGTAAACAAAAACTAGCTGTATAAGGTGGTAATAGTGGTGTTTGCGACCCTTACACGACAGGTATTGCCTTATCAATACTCGTCTTGATAACGATCGACAACTTTCGCTGATTGCCTCGAACAGCTTTCCACTGGGGTTGTTTGAGTCTGTTTTAGGACTTGGATGGAAGATTAAACGTGTTTTCGTGACTCGTGATACTTAGGAGGTATAATTGCTGTTGTAAGTTCTTTCACTGGAAACTTCGCTAGCCCAGGTATTGAATTGAATTTAAAACCACATTTTTCTATTGCGTGTAAAGGGTTATTAATTATGATTTAGGGAAATAAAATTGCTCAGTAGCGAAAACCACATCAAAATTTGATCGGTAAGTTTTGACAGACAGACGCGGCGGGGTAGGTACTTTGTTTTATAATAGTATATAGTGATTTCTTATGCTCCATCACTATAATAAAAATAATTTGCGATAAAAATTGTTTAAGGCAATTTTGCGATTCTCGCCTACATGCTACTAACATAACAAAAAAAAAAAACAACTCACTAGACAGTTCTGAAAAATGCTGAGGCATACGCACAAGTCGGAATAATTAATAACTTACTCAAGTTAAAGACCAACTTTCACGTTCACCTTAGATTCAGTGCATCAAAACATACGTGATGTCGCATGATGAATCTACCTCGCACGCGTATTCGTGGATTTACTGCCAAGAAATATAATTCACTCTCATCGTCTGTATTTTCCAGACAGACAATCTAGATCACTTGAAAGGCTAGAGTGAAGAGGCTGTTATAGCAGTGGCCTCATCTTGTAAATAGCCGAACCAACTTAGAAAAGTTGAAACCCCGACATTGACATTTCAAAGTTCAATATTTCAAAAACGGGTAAACCGATTTTAATGAAACTTAGCTAAGAACCACCTCGATTAAACTAGCTTTTGATTAAAAAAAAAAACCACATCTAAATGAGTTTATCCATTTGGGAGCTATGATGCCATAGACAGATACACAGATATACACGGATACACATGTCAAACTTGTAATACCCCTCTTTTTGAATCGGGGGTTAAAAAATCCTTTATCATAGATTCGCCTTCAAAAATTGCAAACTTGCGTCGCGCCGAAAATGAACGCAATTACAGAGAAAGCGCAGCATGTGGCACAATTAGACGGCGGTTAAGTTAATTGGTGTCATCATTGCATACTGTTGCGAATGCAGTTTTTTTAGTAAATATTTGTGTTAGTGTGGAGCTAGTAGGCACGTTCATAAATTGAAAAACTGTGAGCGTGTGGTTGACGTGGTAATTTTGTTAAAGCGCTGCCTTCCTATGTGCAAAGTCAGTTTTGAACTTATTGATATTCCATTGATCAGCATGGGAAGAATCGATTTTTTTTGCTGTTTTTCTGTTAATAATAAATACCTATCAAATTTCTAAATACTGAAACTAGAATTATGGAGAATGCACCGGTTTGAAATTTTTCCCGAGCTTATACTTTTCTGGTTTTCTATACTTTCTGGTTTCAGTAAGTAAGGTACCTATTTAGAAATTGGATTATTTATTGACATTTATAGAGGTTTCAAATAATTCGCGGTTAATTGCATTAGACATAACGAAAACGCCCGTTTTGCCCGTGATCATGATGCATGCAACTGCATCGAAATATCGGGAGCTCATCAAACCCATAAGGTAATTGCGGTCAATATCCCGTTTTCGTTATGTCTAATTTATAGAGGTGCCTAAAAACGAATCATTACTTTTTAATTTAAAATAATCCACATGACCACGGCTAAAGGTGTATCTTCCTTGGTATTCTTAATAGTATCAGCCATGCTAACGACTAAAAGTTCTCATATTCGTTTGCATTTATCTACATGAATGTAGAAGATCCGGCTGTTTAAACAATAAACTTAAGTCAAAGAACGAGGATTCCTTGAAATAAACTGTAGACCTATTAAAAGTGATTACCACTTCTCATCTTTGAGAATGCCTTATTTAGATATCTTAAGATAATCTTCGTTTTACTTTGCGATATATAAGTAAGTATCAAACAATCGCACAGATCTCCGAAAGGAAAAAAAGAAAAGGTGGACACTCGCGAAAGCATGTGACACTTGCAAGTGCTACTGTTACATAAAAGCAGCTTAAACGCATCTTATGCAGCTACAAATTTAACTGGTAAAGCGGGCAAAATGAGAACTAACTTCGGTCAATACCGAATTTCAATATATTAGTCAACGGCAGCGCCACTGATGACTTTTTGCATTAAATTTGTACAATTTGTACAGTTTTAAACAACGTTAATGCTTATAATTTCTTTTAATAACGCACGTATACTTTTTTATCCCACAATTAGTGCGGAATTGCGAGGTAAACGAGTCGTTAAAACTGATATTTTTATTTTATTAGTTAATATTCCCGTATAAAAATTACAAAATCAGTCGTTAAAATGTAATTTTTTTTCATTTCAGGTAAGGAATATTTTTGTGAAAATGAGCCGAGAGGACGCTGAGCAAATAACATAAGGTAAGTTAAGTTTTGAAGTAGCTTCAAGTAAAGCGACTTTAAGGTTGCGCTTCCATTAAGGTTGAGCGGAGCGGAAGCATCAAAATTCAACCAATTTTCACGTCTTTGTTCTGATTCGGCTCAATGAAATTGCCCTTATAACAGCGTCAAGCGTAAATTACTTAAAAGTGCTTTCTCCAATAAACGCCAGAGCGTCACTGCGCTGTATGTTATTAATAATTAAGAAGTCACATTTCTGACAGCGCAACTAAGGCAGACAGGCAGATGACTGGCTGGAGACAAGAGCAAGAGCTCCAGCCAGTCACCAAGACTAGCCATAATCAATGCCGGCCGAGAGGCTGAAGCGTACTGAGACCTTATGGTCGTATAAAGGTCATAATATAACGTTTTAGGTGGTCATTAGCATTAAATAAAGAATGCTTAACTCGGTTCTCATGTGCTGCAACTTGATGAAATTACGCTTTAATTGCACAGATTCGTGCATTCGTACGATTGCATGCATTCTTAGGACCTTTGCAAACAATTTTGAGCTGCTTGCCTTGACTTATTTCGGGTTTGTTTATGTTATGATTGTAATTGAAAAAAAAAAACCTGCTTAACAATTGGTAGTGGTCTGCCCACATTGAAGCGTCTATGGTGCTTCAAACGACTGTATTTTTTTTAAAGTTCAATAATTATATGTGGCGGCTTGCCAGCCAGCTGTAAGCGGCACTGATTGTCACAAATGTCGATTCTTTTACTAATTTGTATTAGGCTATGTAAAGAAAATATCAATACTTACATAATAGAGCTTCGGACAATTCGTTATTCAGCATCCGTATCAATGAAAAAAGGTTCTCTTTCACATCGATCAATCTTTACTAATGTCTCATTCTTCAAAAATTTCGAAGATTATTAGCATGTGTTAAAGATGACATCTCAGCCAAACCGATCGATAGATGCCCTTTTGTCCTCACTATCATGCTAGTGCTAGTACTGTGTATGTTAAATATCAGCCTTTAAATGCGCCTGAAATTAAATCAGTCCCTTGTAAAGCAAGACTCACTGAGAACGGGAATAAGGGAGTGGCCTGAACAACTTCAGGTTTGAAGCGTACCTGTACCTCTACTTACAGCTTCTATTGGAATAGTTCATTTGCGGTCACACGACCTAAGAAACCCCTACTAGACTTAGGGCCTCTAGGCACATCAAAATAATGCAGTCTTTGTCACTGTTATAATTACTTTATTTCATAAAATTTCCTGTGCCAATGAACGAATAACGTCATCATAGTCAATGAACTGCATTATTTCTGACTCCATGTACATGGCATGGAATGAATTTGGTCTGTCCTCTACTATGGTATCTAGATCTTAAGTGATTTTTTCCTCTATTCAGCGTGCGCATTTTGGCGCTGGTGTACACAGCAGCATTCGGAGCCCAAATCTTACGTTTTGACAATTGTCCAAAAAGCGTTTTAAGTAGCTCAAATAATATCTTTTCTAGACTTTTTAAAGTTTATTTCTCGACAAAGCTTTTTGAAAATACAAGGCTTTTGAGCTTATGGTTTCGTCAATAGGGCCCCTAGGCTGGTTGGGCCCCTAGGACGGGCCTTGTAGGCTTAGGCGGTAGCCGAGCGTTGACGGTCACATCTCTATTCGCTGGTCTAAAACACGGTGTCGCCCAACCGGCTATTAGACGATATAGCTGCAGCACGATTCTCAAATTACAGAAGCGGTTGTGAAACCAATCGAGCAGCCCGTTCCCATGGTGTTATAGCAACCTTTTGCACTTTAATATTACAATTAAAGAACTCTGCTTGGCAAAGTTCACGAAATTTAAGCCGTCCGGTTACGTTTGCGCTTTGTTTACACTTAAAATGGAATGGCTAGTTTTATTTCAGCAAATATCCCTACCCAGAATGGGACCACGCACGGTCCTTATGACCGAAACGTCGAGGTTTTGCGCAGTAAAGTCTGATTTCTATATAAAATAAAACCGCCTTAAAAAAAAAACCTTAGAAAAAAACGTAAAATAATCCTCAGAAATAATGATAAATAAATAAAATAAAATAAAATGCGATTATATCGGACAACAGAAACTAAAGCCTAAAGTTTTATGGCCTAGCACTAAGCAGCAGAAATATGAAGTCGGTGCGGTGCGAGCGAAATATTCTTTGAATGAAGCACCGACTTCATATTAAATCAACGTAAAATTGTGAAATAAAAATCTTTTAACAAAAAAGTAAAACCGCCTTAAAAAAACCTTAGAAAAAAAACGTAAAATAATCCTCTAAAATAATGATAAATAAATAAAATAAAATGCGTTTATTTCGGACAACAGAAACTAAAGCCTAAAGTTTTATGGCCTAGCACTAAGCAGCAGAAATATGAAGTCGGTGCTTCATTCAAAGGATTATTCTACGTTTTTTTTCTAAGGTTTTTTCTGAAGGCGGCTTTACTTTTTTGTTAAAAGATTTTTATTTCACAATTTTAAGTTGATTTAACATTTTCAGAATTATCTTCCAACTCCTAACCGTTAAGGAGTTGTACCTTCCATTATCAGCTCATCAACATGAGATGATGACTATCGGACGCAAATACTTGAATAGCCTTAGAAAATATATGGAACACATGATACGTGCCTATAAAATTTGAGGGTTGCCCTCGATTTCCCTGAGATCCCATCATCAGATCATGACTTGGTGACAGTGGGACCACCTCAGGAGTATACCCTTTCGAATAATGATTTAACATTTTCAGAATTATCCTCCAACTCCTAACCGCTAAGGAGTTGTACCTTCCATCATCAGCTCATCATCATGAGATGATGACTACCAGACGCAAATACTTGAATAACCTTAGAAAACATATGAAACACATAGTACGTGCCTGTAAAATTTGAGGGTTGCCCTCGATTTCCCTGGGAACCCATCATCAGATCATGACTTGGTGACAATGGGACCACCTCAAGAGTATACCCTTTCAAATAAAAAAATAAAATAAAAATCGGTCTACAATTGACGGAGTAATCGATGTACATACATAAAAAAAAAATACAAACAATGGCACGTAGAACTTCCTCCTTTTTTTGAAGTCGGTTAATTATAGAAAATGTACTGTTGCATTTTATGATACAATAGCGCTAGAACGAACATGCAATCATTAAAATGTACTTGGTAAAGATTGACGTCTATTTATACCTCATTTTTATACTCATAGATATAGTGACAATTTTCTTCCAGGTTCCCTAAGTATGCATTTCAAAGCATAGCCTTAACTAACTAATATGCTTTACGTTTTAATACACTGAACACAAATTATCCTGAGGCTGAGTAATGGCTGAAAAACTTCTCTGACTCCTCCTAATCACAGTCATCAGTAAGAGTAAGTTGTATAACGTGATTGTGAAGCGCATCAAACTGTGATGGCTCAATACGACTTGTCAGTTTCTTCTAGCCGTATAGTGACAACATAATGGTGTAATAACAGAGCTCGCGTTATGCTCTGATGCTGGTATTCCTTAATTATTCGGAATGTGCTTTACAGTTTCATATAAACGCTTTACTAAGCGCTCTAATGAAAGTAAATCCACTGCATTTGTTAAGTATTTTCATTCTGGGGAACCAAGTCATCTGAGGAAACTTATGGCACTAAAAGTAGTTTGAAAATTGCGTCATTATATTTAGTGTAGTTCCTTTAAAAGCTCGTGTTCAATATTGTGTTCATGCCTAAACTTTCCCCGTATATTTCAGAGTAACAAGATGCTGTATATCGATAATTAGTGCAATAACTGTGTCACTTGGATTCATAAGATTCCTAAGAATCTTAATATCAAGATATGTAGAGAGATAAAAAAGAAATAAAATCAGGCTCTGGTTTCAAGTGTGAACCATGAAAACAAAGACTTATAAACTAATTACGCTTACTAATAGGCCAAAACAATGAGTTACGAAGCTTGAACAACATTTTATTGTTTACTATTACTAAACATTTAATGTCGTGTGATACAAATGAAAATCTGAACCCACAGAAACTAGTGTCAAAGGCGAATGCGTTTTGTAGGTTTGATGGGCTAAATAAATTATTTTTATAGCAATGCAAGGACATCTTTGCGGCCCATGATGTCGCTGTGACCGTTCTGTGCAGTCGAAGTTAGTATTGAAAATATTAATTCCAAATTTAGCCACCAGCAAAAATAGGTTTGCTGGTGATATAATGGTTCTTTTAATTTGCTTTCATGCAAGGGCGCGGCAGACAATTGCGGCCTGACACGACCTTGTGGTTTTAATTTGGAATTAGGCATTAGTTATTGTTATTACCATTATGTGACCTCATATAAGTAAGGTGTTGTAATACGGTAACGGGCAGGTGTTTAGTGTTATTAATCATTTTGTTATTTGTTTACAACAAGAACAACAATAGCTCCTTTTAAGTGTGATTATTAATTAATTAAAATAAACTAAAAACTAAATAAATAAACTACACTAACTAACTAAAAAAAAAATAACTTCGCATAATCCCTCTTTACCCATTGTCTACGTCATAAAGGGACCTCAATGCAAAATTTCAACTTTTTAGTTCCAATGCTTTGGGCTGGGTGTTGAGGAGTCAGTAAGCCAAAAGTTCAACTGTTAAAAAATTCAAAGCTAACTTAAAAAAAACTACTTATGAGACAAAATTGCTTTTACGTTTTTTATAAACAGTCATCGATACTTTACATTAAAGTCTATTAGTCTTGCCAATATACAATAGGTATGCCGATGCACGATGACACATTCGTCCTTGGCTTGCCACCCGAAAAAACAAGATTTATTGTTATAGCTGTATTATAGAACCATTATACAGCAAATGTCGTTGACCTAATCAGGATGAGATGATAATTAATGTATCCCTATAAGGCTGAGGTCTTAAATGGAAACTGGGCTTTGGTGTCGATGATATATCAATATGTCTGAGCATCCGTCTGGAATAATATTGCTTCGGAAAGAAGCTTTTATTTTGCTGGGTACAGTTTAATGTTCTTTGAAGCTGGTATCAGTAGTAATATATTGGGCATTCTAGATCACTTTCATGAATTACTCAAAATATGATGGGCATTCTAGATCACTTTCATGAATTTCCCTCAAAACACATTGGGCATTCTAGATCACTCCGGCTCGCTTCGCCTGTCCGGCTCGCTCGCTGATCTCCGTGATCTAGAATGCCCAATGTGTTTTGAGGGAAATTCATGAAAGTGATCTAGAATGCCCATCATATTTTGAGTAATTCATGAAAGTGATCTAGAATGCCCATCATATTTTGAGTAATTCATGAAAGTGATCTAGAAATGCCCAATATATTTTAAGGAAATTGCGTGAGGGAAAAGAAAGCCAAAATGCTCTACTTATATCTTTTCGATCTTGATAACTCGGACTGATTGAGACACTGACACATTTCTAGTTAATTGATTTAATGTGAATATATAGCTCTAGAATAGTATAGAAATATCATTACATCTTAAACAGTCTTACCGTATACTTACCTGAATATGCCACTGCAAAAGTAATTCAGATGAAATTTATAAAACAACCGCATTCACTAAAATTAAAAACTTTTAATCCCATCAGTAACAATACACAAATACGACATGGAAAATTACTTCCAAATACAGTAAGAGCTCTTGTTTGTGGACCATCTAACTGTGGTAAAACTAATTTGGTTATTGGTTTGCTTTTGCATGCAAATGGTTTACGTTTTCAAAATGTTTATTTATATTCTAAGACATTATTTCAACCAAAATATGTTTTTCTGGAAAATGTCTTCAAATTGGTTCCAAATGTATTTTTTGCTAAGTTCCATGACAATGAAGAAGTATTGATGCCATCTGATGCCAAACCAAATTCGGTAATGATATTTGATGATGTAGCATGCGAAAATCAAAATAGCATAAGAAACTATTTTGCAATGGGAAGGCATAATAATATAGACTGCCTATATTTAAGCCAGACATATAGTAAAATACCAAAACAACTTATTAGAGATAATGCAAACCTGATTGTGTTGTTTAAACAAGACGATATTAATTTACGACATGTATACGATGAACATGTCAATACAGACATGCCATGGACTCAATTTAGAGAATTGTGCTCTAAAATATGGAATGTTCCGTATAATTACCTGGTCATAAACAAGGATTGTGAAAAGAATAAGGGATGTTACAGAATGAACTTTGATACTTTTGTATTAATATAAACCGTCATATAAGATCATCCGTTTAAGGTAATTAATCATTTTTAACTCTAACATCAACAAGCAAACATACATAGTATTTAATATGGATACAGAAGCGAAGTTAAAACAAGAAATAGTAAAATCGGCTGAAGCTGTCAAAAGGAAAGTGGGACTGATGCGTGGTATGAAAATAGATAGTGAAAATGCAATTAAAAGTGTTTTCAAACCGATAACAGATCCACTTAACCAATTAGCAGCGCAAAATAAAAATGAGAGTGACAATCTATCTAATTGGGAAAACACAATAAAAAAGTTTAAGTATGAGAATGACAATACCAACGACGAGCAAGATGATAATTTTACATTTAATTCTTATTTTCAAAATGACATCGATGATAAGAAAGAAAACAAACAGTACAACCAATCACATTCTGAAGAATTCGAAGAAAATGCTAACTGCGTAAATGATACGTTATCAAACAAAGACGGAGATTTGAGTGAAGCGATGATAAGTGACTCCGCATCACAGAACAAATTCAGTACTCCTGTTTCTCATTCTCCAAAATCTTTTGATGATGTACCATTTGGCGTAAGGATGGAACGAGGTAAACTTATGATGGGATCAGCACGAATATCTATTTCAGACGATGAAATAAACGTTTGTCAGCGTAAATATAAAAGAACTCCTGGGTTAAATGAATTGCTGTACAAAAAAATGCCTAAATTTGATTCGATAACAATAGAAGACAAAATCAACTATAAACAAATTTTACAAGACACCAATGCGCATAGGAGAGACTTTGATGCGAGTAAACCAATAAAAAGTAATAAAGGGTTAAAGTACTTACGCATAATAAAACCCCTCTTTCAAATAGCTCTTAAGAGTCAAAGTATGGAAAACCTTCATTCGGGTAAAGGGTTACCCATATTACCTTTGCCCCGAATGAAAAAAGTTAAGTCTAGTGTTGACTATGTCTACTGGGATGATCCGAATGAGTTGGTTGAGAGATTAAAACTTTTAATAGCTTCCAGAGATGCTGGTAACACAGGGTTGGAAAATGAAATTATATCTATAATAGAAGAGTTACGTGAAACCGGAATAATTAAATAAATATATAAAATCAGGTTTTTTGATTTGCGCTGTCAGTATGCACCCATATTTTGATTAAGGCGAACAGTAACATGAATATCGACAAATTTGGTCATCACGTGCATAAACGTTTAAGATTGTCCAGTAAAACGTTTTTATTTGATGAAGCTTTAACTAAATCCGCAGACGGTGAATATAATTTACAATCATCAAGGTTAAAAGGAGTGGAAACTCCCTTGGCTCCTGATCACGCTGTTAACAAAGCTTACGTCGATCAAATCAATAAGGTTATACAAACTAACATAGCGAATATTATATTGCAACAACAACGTTTAAATTTACACTTGAAACAAGTTGAGGAGAAATTGAGTAAACAAATAAAAGTGGATAAAAGTGATAAAACGAAATGAGCAAACAACAAGTCGTAGATGAAATACATAAAACGGCACGTAAAAATTTTCAACGTCGGTCAGTGGTACTAAAGGGAATCGATGATTTGTGGCAAGCCGATTTAATTGACATAAAGAATATCAAAAATGAAAATAAACAACACAAATTTATTTTAGTTATTATTGATGCTTTTTCTAAGTTTTCTTGGGCTGTACCAGTTAAAACAAAATGCAAATCTGAAATAACGAACGCTTTTAAAAAAGTTCTTTTTCTAGGCCGCATTCCAAACAACTTACAAACAGATTTAGGTAAAGAATTTTACAATGAAGAATTTAGTAAACTGATGAAAACATTTAAAATAAATCATTATTCTACATACTCAACGAAAAAGGCATCAATCGTAGAAAGATTTATTAGGACAATAAAAAATAAACTGTACAAATATTTCAGTCTTGTGGGAAATTACGTTTGGATTGGAGAACCTCTTAAAACTTTAGTTAATAATTATAACAATACAGTACACAGAACTATTAAACAAAAACCAAGTCAAGTTAGCAAGTTGAACGAAAAGCGCGTTATGAAAAACATAGAGAGTTCAAGGAAATTACCTACATTCAATAAAAGTAATTTAAAAATAGGAGACTTCGTTCGCATAAGCAAATACAAAGGAACTTTTTACAAAGGGTATACTCCAAACTGGTCCACTGAATTGTTTAACATTATAAAAATAAATAATACTAACCCGATTACATACAGTCTTGAAGACAGTCGGAACCAAATTATTCTGGGATCATTTTATAAGCAGGAACTTCAAAAAACAAAATGTCCTCATATTTACTTAGTTGAAAAGGTTATCAAGAAAAGAGGAAACAAACTTTTTGTCAAATGGCTCGGTTTAAGTGACTCAGAAAATAGTTGGATCAATAAATCATCAATAGTTTAATTATAAAGTTTGCTGGTTTGTATAACAATCAGCATTATATTTTAGGCAATGAGAGGAGGAGGACTGGTAAATAACTTGATAAATAACTTACCATTTGAGTTACATTTACCAGGGTATAACTACTGCGGACCAGGTACAAAGATAAGAGAACGCTTATTGCGTGGAGATAGAGGAATAAATAAACTTGACGAAGCCTGTATGCAACACGATATTGCATATTTAAAGTTTGATAGTTTGGAGCAACGTCATAAAGCCGACTTAGATTTACTTCAAATGGCAAAACAAAGGACTCGATCAAAAGACTCTAGTAGAGGAGAAAAAGTAGCATCTTGGTTAGTTAACAAAGTAATGAAAACTAAATTGAGAACAGGAGCAGGATTGAAAACATTTAAATCAGTAGTGAATAAAATTCGCACTAAATTAAAAAAGGTAAAATCAAAAAATCATCACTGTGCTATAAATTCTGCTTATTCAGCAGCAAAAAAGCTGCTATCGAAACAGAAAGTACGTTTACCTCGAATAATCCCCGTGCCGAAGACTGGAGGCATACTACCCCTTATACCCATATTTGCCGGTCTATCAGCATTAGGATCACTAGCAGGCGGAGCGGCGGGCATTGCAAAAGCTGTTCAAGATTACAAATCCGCTCAGAAAAATCTTCAAGAGTCAGAACGTCATAACAAAATGATGGAATCTATAGCTTTAGGTAAGGGTTTATATATTAAACCTTATAAGAAAGGTCACGGTATATTTTTTAAAAATAAAAAAAACTGAATAGTAGGCTGCCTAAACGTGCTCTAACAAATTTAGATTTACTGAAGCATGCAAGGAATATACCATACTTTCGTGGTGTTTACATGCGAGATAATTTGCCAAGACACCCTAGGCAATTAGAATGTGGTATAGTGAATTTAGACAGTTCTAAAAGTGAAGGAACTCATTGGGTAGCCTACGTAAAATTCAATAATTATTGCGAGTATTTTAACAGTTATGGTAATTTAAAACCACCACTAGAATTAGTTGAATATTTAAAAGCAAAAGACATCTGGTACAATTGTCAAAGATATCAAAGGCTTAATACAGTTAATTGTGGTCACTTGTGTCTAAAATATTTAATGAACTTTTGGGAAAAGGCATTAATTAAATAAAGACATTTAAAAAGGGTAAAATAGTCCACTCAAACATTAACATCATGCCTGTCACATTGTCTGTATCTGGCTTTTCCACGTGCTTGTCAACCAATTATTCACCGCCTCTGCAACTCGAGGGGCAATACGACTGTGGACTTTTGTATTTTGCTTCATATAACTCTATTCCTAACGTGGATCGTAGGAACAATAAATTTCATTACGGTAATGGTGAGGTTATTGAAATACCAGAAGGATCCTACGAACTCCAGGATATCAATAATTATTTGAAGGAAAACTTAAAAGATTGTACTTTTAACTTAACGTGTAATAATAATACTTTAAAAACCTCAATATTTTGCTCTAAAGACGTACATTTTGGAGAAGTTAATTCAATAGGCAGTACATTAGGTTTCGGTGAGAGAACAATTAAGGCCAATATATTAAGCCAATCTCAATATCCTGTCAACATATTATCTACAACCATTCTACGGGTCGAATGTGACATAGTAAGCGGTTCCTTTGTGAATGGACGATCTAGTCATATAATTCATGAATTTGTTCCTAATGTGCCTCCAGGATACAGAATAATAGAAGTGCCTAAAAACATAATTTATTTTCCTGTTAATCAAAATACAATTAGTTCGATTAATATTCGAATATTAGACGCAAATAACAATTTAGTCAATCTACGTGGTGAAGAAGTTCAACTGTACCTGCATCTGAAGAGCAAACAATGATAGATTTTAATAAAAAGACAGTACAACATCATGAGAGCACCAGTGCTACTCGTATCATCAAACGACAATCACCACCAATTAAACCCAAGTTAACAAAAGAAAATCGAAGATTTTTAAAACTTATCGGATTATTAAAATGAGTATACTTAATATTTCTGATCCTCTTCTTCATGATAATTCCATTGAAAGCTATGAGATTCATTCTTATAAACCATACGTAACTACGTTTAACAGAAATGATGAAATTCGTATACCTATCAACCAGCAAGATTTGTACGTATTACCTTCAGCAAGCACTTTGTATTTAGAAGGTACTGTTAGTGTGTATAAAAAAGACACAAAGCAACAAGTTACCAGTTTTGAGTTTACTAATAACCCTTTCCTGTATCTCTTTCAAGATATCCGTTATGAGTTAAATGGAATAGAAATAGACAAGATTAAAAATGCAGGTATAACGACTACTATCAAGTCACTGATATCTATGAACGACAATGAATCAAAAATGTCTAAAGCGTGGGGATGGGATATTGATGGAACAAAAGAATTGGGAAACTTTGCTGTTTCGATACCTCTTAACAAAATTCTAGGGTTCGCGGAAGATTTCAACAAAATAATAATTAACTGCAAGCATGAATTAATTCTTCTTCGAAGCAATACTAATTTAAATGCTGTTAAGCTTAACTCCGACGAGATTTTAGATGAAATTAATATCAACAAAATAGTTTGGCGTGTACCACACATTAAAGTATCAGATCGACAAAGAATTAATATGTTAAAAACGTTAGAAAGGGATCGGTCATTATACGTAGCTTTTAGAAATTGGGATATGTATGAATATCCACTACTACCTAAGAGTACAAAACATACATGGTCAATTAAAACTTCGTCACAAATTGAACGTCCTCGATACGTTATAATAGCTTTCCAAACAAATCGAAAGAATAACGCAGTTAAAAATGGTTCACACTTTGACCACTGTAATATACGTGAGATCAAAGTATTCTTAAATTCTAATTATTATCCGTATGAAGGTTTTAATGCGAGGTTTAGTGATAATAAGTTTGCTTTATTATACGAGGAATATGCTCGATTCCAACAGTCTTTTTACGGTCGCAAGGCAGAACCGATGTTAGATGTTACAAATTTTAAAACAAAAGCTCCATTATTTGTTATCGATTGCTCTCGCCAAAACGAAACGCTAAAAACTGGACCCATAGATGTTAGAGTTGAAATAGAAAGCGAACAAGACATACCTGATCAAACGTCTGCTTACTGCCTCATTCTTAATGATTGCGTTATAGAGTACAAACCGCTCACTAATATTGTAAAGAAAATATCATGAGTAAAGAGTATATCTTTCTTGATGTACAAGGATTCAAAGACTTCAAAAATGGTTTTATAATTAAGGAGTTGGCATTATCTACGCGAGAATATACTCAAGTATTTTTAATTAAACCGCCGTATCCATTCTCTCGTCTCACATTTGAGGAAAAGAGACAGGTTTTGTGGTTAGAACGAAATCGGCGAATTCGATGGAGCGAAGGTTTTATCGACTATCGCGAATTCAGACGCGTTATAAAGGCTTTTCTACAGAACAAGACCATTTTATTAAAAGGTTTAGAAAAAAATAAATGGGTAGCAGAATTATGTGAAAATTGTGAAATTATTGATATTGGAGAAAAAGGATGTCCTAATTTTTCAATATTGTCCGACACTTACTGCAAAAATGTATCAAAATTTAATTGTATATATCATACCAAAAGCTGTGCTTTAAAAAATGTTATTTGCATAAAAAAATGGTATGATGATAATGATAAGTTTGTCATTTAAATTTTAATTTTGTAAATGTATACGTACTATTTTAGTTGAGAGAAATAAATAAAGTTGATTTATTATTTATGCATATTTTATTTACGAAAACACTTACATGCTAAATACCAATTAAAGAAAAATTACATATCATAAATACTATCACTAAGAGATTTAGAAATTTTTTTAATAATATTTTCAGTCTGATCTAATATTTCGTCTATAGGGTCACAACACACATACTGAGCACTCACTAACACATTGTCACTGTCACTATCATACTCCTTGCTGCCGCTCGTTGAAGAGTCTAAAGAGCCATCTAAAATCTGTATTTTTATTATGCGATGCACTCTGTTAAATATTTTGTTTTTCACAAAAGAGATATTTTTGAGTGTATCTTTTTTCTTTGTAGTCTTAGTTTTCTTCTTTTTTTCTGGGGCTGTCTTATTCTTCAACTCGGGAAACATCTCATCGAAACCAGCTAATGGATCTTGAGCTAATTGATCATTTATGTCTATGTTATCTTGAAGTTCCTGAAATAAAAAATCTGATTAAAATCAAAGTACTTAACGTGTTAAACCTAGCCTAGACACACATCTGTTTTTTCTTTAGAAATGAACTTACTTGGCTTGTAGGTATTCTGCAGCTCATCATGAAATTAGCGTCGCGAATTCAGGTAAAGAAACGTATTGTTTGGGCAACGATGTGCGCACAAATAAACAAGCTTAAACTTGAATTATAAAATGACAAGTGATTATTTATCATAATGTCTATAGCTTACTTTGCAACCAGAGCATTCACTTCATACAAAGAATATGAGGCAATACTAGTCACTGCATTATCTGAATATCACATTATACATAGAAATGTAAAACAATGCACTCTCTATTAGTATACTTACGCTGTGAAACGCCGCCGATGCAAGCGTCAGCAGTTTTATACTTGCAACATGCTTGTTCGTGTAGGAACTTACCTACGTACCTACTAAATATTTAAAATAGTGTGTAAGAAAGTAACAAGCAGCTTTTAATAATTATCCCTATTATTCATATTACTTAATTAAAATTCCGTTAAAGATCGTTTATCCTTTTTTGTCACATTGACATTTCCGTTAGTAAGAAGAAGACAAAACCTATTATCTGAGTCTTTTACCAAATAAAATAAATACTACTTCTCATTAATAAATATTCAACACCGAAATACCTACTTAATTTTGGCATTTGTCAAAACTAATGTTTTTAAAGGAGACCCTTAAATAAAATAGGTACAATCTTGTTACGTATTTTAATTAAATATCAGTTTGCCATAGAAACTTTACCCTAACCCTATTTAATTACTACATTAGTGATATAGGAAAGGGTGATAGGAACAACAGTAAGATTTAGAAAAAAAAAAATTGAATAAAACAATTAGATATTATGGTAAATAGTTTTATTAAAATTATTCACAATCATTTTCCTTAACGTAACGTTATTTTAATGCTACTAAATCTATACCTACTGGTTACATAGTGTGAAGCTACATGTTTATTTTCTTATGCCCCCAAGCCAGAGTTGAAACTTTATCACGTTCAATGTATCTTTTATCATCCTTATTACACAATGCTACTTTATTAACGACCTGCGTAAATATTTCGTGCTTAATTGATTTGAACAACACTTGTTTTCGACGTATTGTCCGCTCACCCAGAAGCACGTCAGTGTAATCTGAAACGGTAAGGTCGCGAACTACAGGCCTTTTGATTCCCTTTGCTTTTTTTATAGTAAATTCATCATTCGTTGTAATACAGTACAATTTAGATCGTAATCCAACAAAGCTTGAAATTATTTTGCCACTAAGCTCGTCTTTGAATAAACCAGGAACCTTTTTGTTAATTAATGGAATATTGAATTCATTATCTGATTTGAAATTGCTGGTGTCAAAGTGATCTAAAAATGATGATCGCAAGTCTTTATAAAAGTCTTTTGTTGTAATAGTGTAAACGAAAGAATCTGTGTCCGTATACTGGAGAGTGACACATTCACCATATTTGGGTTTAATTATAGAATAGTGAAACTCATACATATGGCTCTTAGACAGCTCCAGCACTGTAAAGCCGATGTAAATCGGTTTGTTCAGTACAACACTTTCCGGTTTCATTTGAATGGCTACCAAGCTATCAGATAAAATTGATAAACGATGAAAATTTGGTTTGTTTATCAAATCACTAGCACCACTTTTCTTTTTTGTCATATTATTTACATCATTCCAAGTGTTGATTAATTTTACTTCAACCCTTTTTTCTGTATCTTCCAATGTTTTTCCAAAAACGCTATTGTTTAGCAATTTAAAGAAGTCTTGTTCAAACTGGGATGATGCTTTTTTCCTCAGTTCCGTATTTAAGTCAATATACTGTTTCAAAAATTGAGTCTGTTTGAATTTTATGACTCGATGAATTTTTTTTAATTTAAGTCCATGTTTTAGACATGTTTTAAGGTGTACATAGTGTATAACGTAATGATATTTATCGTATAAATTTGGTACCAATTTATACGTCATTCCCCCTGGTGGAATCATTTTTTCTGCACAAAAGGGTAAATCGTTATGTTCGCAATGAAGATGATCAGGATATTCTAAGTCCACTTCAAGAATGTAGCCATAAAGTGCATCGTTTGCAATTTTCATAACGTCTAATGAGTCTATTTGACTGACGTTCATCCACTCGAAGCCTGAACAGGGAAGGGCTTGACACATACTATATCCATATAAGTTATTACAGTCTATGTAAACAACATATGAATCAGGCTTGCATGAATCGTATTGGGTCATATATTTGTTATTCGCTTTAGCATACCTGTTCGAACACAAACATATACCTCCGCGTATTCCACTTTGAATCATTCTCAACATTTCAAAATCATGAATAAGTTCTAACGTAACTCCAGTCTTAAATAGCATCGCATCATAAGATAAACTAGGGGCTGTTAAATAGAACGCGGGATCTAATTTATAATGTTGTTTACTCGTTTTTCTAAATTTTTCAAAGATGTCTGTAAGTAGTAGTACGTCAGACTTTAAATATAAATCAGTGTATTCTCCCATATTGTTTATCTTAAAGACTTTCCATACCAATTTTGCATGATTGTATTGTTCATTTGTAATACTTTCATTACTCAAAGAACTGAAAAAATCATTTTGCAAAGGTAATTGTTTTTCTTCATACGATTGCCATGATTTCATGTGTTCATATGGATAAATTCCTTTGCGAATCAATAATTCCAACTGGTTTGGTTTTGGAAAACTTTTTTTTAAATGATAGAATTCAGACCGGTTCATGCTTTTTGAGAGGTTGTCTAAGCTTGAACCTAAAAATTTGAAAGAATCCACAAAGCGTAGTGCGAAAGACCCTTGATCGTCAGCTAAATGGACATATTTAGTAAACGATATATATTTCTCCATAGTTTTAGGAATTAACTTAACTTGACCAGGAGTCTTACACAATTCTTTTACAAATAAGTGGCAGTCATATCCGGACAGATTATGAAAAAATACTGGAATAAAGTTGGGAAGTTTCAGTTTTAAGTTACAATAATTGTGTGCAGCCCCGCGATATTTACCAGTTAAGTGACAATGATCCCGAACCTTATCCTCCTTCCATAATAAATTCTCACAGATATAACAAAAATGAGCATTACCAAACGCTTCACGATCTGCTTCATTAAATATCATGGACTTAGGTGTGTGCAAAATGCTATATATTTGTTCTACTTTTTGGTAAAGCGATCGTACAAATATTTCAACACAGTCGGGTCCTCGATATGAGACGTATTCGCTTAAATTATCACTGAAAGAACATACCACTTGAAAAGCAAACGCGACTGGTATATGTTTTTGAAACACGAAAGTGTTCGATTTTAATGGATCGTTGTCACATCCCTGATAAGTCTCTAATAATGTTTCAAAATCCGCGTACACAACGAATGGCACTATTTGTGTTCGCTCATAGTTCTCAAATTGAATTGTGCTACCCGGTTTAGGCAACACTGTTGCAATGCCTATACATAGATGCTTGTTAAGTTGATCTGTGCTTTTAAAAAATAATAAACAGTCATCGCAGAAATGTATGGAACCGTGGTGTTTAGTAATCTGGCTTCGAACAAGGCGAGGCAAGTTGTTAATTAGACAGTAGTGTTTCTTGTCATCTTTTTCGATTAGAAGTAAATTAACTTTGTGCATTCTTTTGCACTGTGACTTATATAAGGGTCCAATTACTCGGCTTCCTTTTAAACCATAAACATTGATACTTATGTTGGTATTATTGTGTTCAAATGAGGATATATCTAAGAAACTCACTGGAAAAGATAGACCCTCTATGTTTAAAACATTTTTGAAGTGTGGGTAAGAAGTAACGCGGCTTATGTTACGTTTGGCAGGGAACAGACCTGCGACGACGCTCCATAAGAAACAAAAATTATCTTTATTTTTTATGTTTACACACGCCTTTTTATTTTTCACAGCTGCAGGTAGATCTATAAAACTCGATCCTTTTAACGGCATATATTTATTAATATTAATTTCAAAGTGTGAATTGCTCAAAAACGACCATCCGCTATCTCGGTGTTCGAATTCATCAATTTTATTCATCAAGTCTGCGATCACTGTTGAATATATTTTGTCAAACTCATAATATGTATGTAAGACAATATTTTTCGTTGAAAATGATTTTATTTCTTGAGAATTATTTTTGGTTAAGTAATATAGTGAATAAAGTTCAAAATTTACTTTAATTGAGGTATGAGAGTGAATCGACTCATCTATTAAACGGTGCACTTTATTGGCGATCTGTTTTAAAAAGTCAATCGGTAATAAATTGTCTGTCTTGTTATTTGTGACTATCTTATAAGAAGCTATCCTGGACCGGAATGCGGATGCAACCTTATATACATCGTCAATATATTCTTGCGAACAGTTGATTTTATGAAGGGTGCTACGCAAATGACCTACCCATTTCTGTTTTTCAATAGTTATTGAACAGTTTGAACAGAATGGCATTTTTTAATACAACCTAATTTAATGAACAGCATTCACACTATGCAATAATTAAAACATGGCAGTATAATTCCCATGCCCGAAATTATAAGTAAAAAATAAAAACTTCAAATGAATCAGTGAAAGTTACGCTTACGATTTATGCAAAACAGTGAAATCAAATAGCCTTGTTAGCAAAAAATATTGACCTAGTGTCCTTCATCAATTCGCGAGTGGTATTAAAGAAAGCTTGCAATTGTTTCCACTCCGTACTATCCGGATTCACTTGAAGTTTCAAAGAAGTAAGAGCCTTCTTCCAACGTTCTTCTGGACAAGTGGAGACAGCATCGATAGTTTTATATACCTTAATGTCTACGTAAAACTCTCCATCACGTTTCTTCCGTCGGCATATGGTTCCGCTGGCAACTCTTGATATCAGTACCGCCGGCAACTGGTTGTCTTGTTTGTGTTCTTCTGCAGCATTCTCTTCTTCCTTCAACACCAACCCGAACAGATCGTATGCAAAATCAGATTTGAACCTGGCGTCCACGGCGTCCACGGCGTCCACTTTCTTCTCGCAAGGTCTGAAAAACAAGAAAGTTTTTATTAGTTTTAAAATATTAACACGTCGAAAACTCTGTTACTATTTAGTGTACATATTCTGCAAAGCTATAATGATATATCATTATTCAGATTAATAAAACATTAAAAATACCTAGTTATCGGTTCCATTCAAATTAGAAAGGAAGGTAACAAGTAATACGTACTTTTTGGAACTCTGTGGTTTCCGCTTAATAATAATTGGTTGCCCTTTTACTGTAAAATTTTCCCCGGAGTCTGTCCCGAAAATATAAAATGCTTTTTGAATACTTTCAGAATTTACTTTTAAATACCTACATACATTTCATAAAAAGATAATACTTTACCTTTTGAAAATCCAATTCTACGTTATGCAGTATACAAATTAATGTATTAGCTAAATACAGCTAAATAATACTAACCTTTTAGTGTACGCCCGCTTTTTCGGTTTTTGCACTTCAAGGGCGTCCAAAGTTTCCACAGAGTCTGACCTGAAAATTTTTTTTTTTTTTTTAATAATTCCATAATTTTACTTATATAAACCACCTGAACTAAAAACGTAACCTTCTAAATTGCAATATACAAATAAGAGTATTATACGAACCTCTTAGAGTACGCCCGCTTTTTCGGTTTTTGCACTTCAAGGGCGTACAAAGTTTCCTCAGAGTCTGACCTGAAAATAAAAAATATTTTTTATTACTTCCATAAATCACTTACATAAACCACCTAAATTAAAAATGTAACCTTCTAAATTGTAATATACAAATAAAAGTATTATACGAACCTCTTAGAGTACGCCCGCTTTTTCGGTTTTTGCACATCAAGAGCGACTGGAATTTCATTGCAGTCTTCGTTGTAATATTCAGAGTCAGACCTTAAAAGTTTTATATAATATTAGCATCATGCTTCATGAATCAATGGAGTAAAATAAGAAAATGTGTATTTTTACATTCTAAAGAATAGAGCACTTACTTACATGATTTTTTTTTACGCGAGGTCAATCAATTGAAATCTGGAGTTTGCACAATTGGTCACTTGAAAGCACCCCGCGGTAATAACAAAAATGTTGAATTTAACTTAAAAGGTAACCTTTGAATGCAGTAAAACATCTGAATAAGCTTAAATAGTTAGGGTTGGCGCATATGTCATCTTAAAAGTAATTAATCTATTGAATCAGGCATTGCTTTGCGGAGGCCCATATTTATGAACTAAAAACAATTACTTTGCTCACCAGCAAAAAAAAAAAAAAAAAGCTAAAAAAAAGCTAAGCTTTAAAAGTAATTGTTGATACTGTCTACACTAATACAAAGTATGAGTACCTACCTAAGGTACCAAAATAATAATTATGACTTGGATGAATTGGAGGCTCTCCAAGTAATTATTTATTTCCATTCGTATTACGTTAATTTGAGGTTTGTCTTTATTCATTTAGTAGGCACTAATTATACATCCAAGTATATTATACAAGTACCTATAATACACAGTAGTATTTGCAGAAGTTTAATTAATTTTTAAGTACCAGTATGGTAATAAAACAGAAAAAATACCTTTTTGAAATAAATGATTTATATCCATACCTACAATAACATATTGTCATAACTTTATGACAACCCTATTGAACGATGTCGCAACCGAATTGTATCACAATAAAGTTATCGCGTTACAATTGACGTCAGTAAGTACTTTGATGCGCCGCTTGCGCTGCACGGTGGTAACTAAAGCAGAATAATGTTTTTAACCGACTTCAAAAAGGGAGGTTGTTTTATAATTATGTACGTATTTATGACATGTTTGATATAGGTACAAAATAACAAACATTACTGAACAACAAGAGTACCTTAATGTACGAAGGCGGAAGTATAATATTTACACACGCAATATTTATGAGGAATTCTACATACAAAAACGAAAATCATATTCTGGTATAATGTCGAAATTGACTGCTGTCTCTTAATACCAAAGTTGCATTTTACTAAATAAATCTTATTATTTTAGGTGGTCATCAGAGTTTAAAGATTTGAATTGGAATAATTGAAAACATAATTGAAACTGACAGGGTAAATGTTAAATGTAAAAGGTGAAAATCAGATACATGTTTTCTTCAGTCTAAACTGTTATAAAAATTACTATGATTTTGACCCAGTATTAAAATTCGAACATAATAATATCATAACTGATAATCAAATTTTTCAAGTCCCTAATCCTAATAGCTACTCTCCACTGGGCACTTAACGCGGTGTCGGATCACGGCAATGCTTATTGCGAAACATGCTTGCGTCAGCACATTCGAACTGCACTTCTATGTTCTATAGGAATTAATGGAATCGTCTAATGCCTAAAATAATTAAAATTATGTATCTTACATTATATTTTAAAGCTAAAATATAATTAAGTAGGCAAGTAATCGGCAGTGTAGTTACCAATGAAAATTAACCTTCTACATTTATTTAAGCAATAAGTTTAACCTTTGAGTTTATTTAAGCTGAACTGTACGTTAACGTTGTGATTCGAAATACATAATAATTTCTTTCTAAAGCATACATTTTATTTAAAATTTTGTTTTAATATGTACTGTGATAAAATGAGGTGTAAAATAAATAATTAAAATACTTTAGCTGTAATAGCTACTCCACTGACTTAGAACGTAATCGGAGGAAAATACAGCCATGTACGTCACTGCTCGTCATACGAACGAACCAATCAGAGGCTCTGGTCTACATCACACTAACGAAATTTTTAAAATCGTTGATATAAATACAATTTTACCAATATGACTGTCGGAGAATCCGGTACTATGCTATGCACGACCGGTAGTACTGGAGGATCCTAGTATGAAGGCTTACGCCGGGGCTTAAGCGCCCTGGGGCCTGCTCACATCAAAGAGATTGGCCACCTTTGCGATGTGACATACTAAAAGCTGAAATATTGAAACTGAAATCGAACGAAACGGGGAATTCATTGCTATACCGGTCGATAGTAAATGAAGGCCCCAACCCAAGCACGTCAAATGCAACTTTACGCCGGGGCTTAAGCGCCCTGGGAGTTGTTCCTCATCAAAGAGACTGGCCACCTTTGCGATGAGTTGTGCGGAAACACCATAAGACTAAGTCTTGAGGACGAAGTGTTATGAGACCTTACGCCGGAGCTTAAGCGCTCTGGGGGTCTAGCATGGAAGCTGAACTTGATCACCTCAGTAACCATGTAGTGTTTAAGCTTTTGTTTTATAAAGTATTGGTGATGAAGTCTGGTAGCGTTACCGTTTAATGATCGCCAACGCAACGCTTCAGTGCCCTTAGTAAATCAAAAAAGCACAAAATACGTCTCGATCGCGTTTGCGTTAAAGTGTCAAATAGTATGAGAATTGTTAAACGCTAACGTGATCGAGACGTATTTCTTGGCCTGATCGGCGATTACACTCTGTTTAACACAACGGTCTCGTATCAACGCAAACGATAACGTTAACGATTGAAAAGAGACACATGTGGAAGGGGTCCTTTGAATTGCGATTGGGTTTGTGTGCGATCCGATCATGACGAAGAAACTATTATTAAAATACAATCTTGGGCATATATTTTAATATGCACATTAACCTAAAAAAATGTGTCAGAGTTATCATGATCTAAAATATATAATACAATAAAATACAAATATTCTTTATTGAACACCACAAAACTGATTGGCTGAAAAGATATAGAGCATTTTAGCTTTCTTTTCCCTCACGCAAATTTCAAATCATTTAATTTCATTGCAAAATCATGAATTAGTAATATATTGGGCATTTCTAGATCACCTTCATGAATTACTCAAAATATGATGGGCATTCTAGATCACTTTCATGAATTTCCCTCAAAACACATTGGGCATTCTAGATCACGGAGATCAGCGAGCGAGCCGGACAGGCGAAGCGAGCCGGAGTGATCTAGAATGCCCAATGTGTTTTGAGGGAAATTCATGAAAGTGATCTAGAATGCCCATCATATTTTGAGTAATTCATGAAAGTGATCTAGAATGCCCAATATATTACTACTGGTATCATGTGATTTTCTTAGATAAAAAAACTGGATGTTGTAGAAAATTTACCCTCTTGACGGAGACATAGTTTTCTGAACATGTACGGCAGTATTTCATATAAAAACGACGGCAACAACTACGTATATCGCCTCGGGAATGCCTACTACCAGACATGGAAATTCGATCTACATTTCATAGCCAATATGAAGTGTCGTAAAAAAACGCTTCAAGTCATCAATTTACACCGAATTGTAATTGTAAGCTAACATTTGTAACGGTGATGAAATAGGGGCCTGTATGTCAAATCCCGCCTATCCTATAGGGTGTTACCACACCAATGGACATCAATCAGTTGGTGTATTTAGTATAATAACTTTGGCTGATCGACGGATACCGGTCGGTGGAAAAGCAGTACACCAAATTATAATAATAATAATATTTATTTGCTTAAAAACACAAGTACTTATACATTAAAATGAGATGTCTGACGGACCCCAAACTAGGCCGAGCCTGTATCTTGAGGTCCTGGAGTGCATTTGTGAAACTAAACAAAGAAAATATTCAACTTAAAACTACTTAAGTGAAAAAACTAACCAAACACTATTACAGAACAGAATAAGCAGGACTGTGTGCATGTGTGTGTGTGTGTGTGTGTATGTGCGCGTGTGCGTGTGCGTGTGCGTGTGCGTGTGTGTGTGTGTGTGTGTGTGTGTGTGTGTGTGTGTGTGTGTGTGTGTGTGTGTGTGTGTGTGTGTGGGGGGGTGTGAGGCGTGTGATTACCTAGCTGTCAAGAAGGGCTTCTGTAGCACGATATGATAAGGGCACTAGCCACTTTTTCATCATCGACTTAACTTTCCCTATTGTGTAACGATGAATACCAAGTACTTTGCAAATATTACTATAAATTCGTAGGTGCATATAGTCTGGTGAACGCTTGGCGAGACGTGATCTGCAACTTGGTAGGGGGACTCTAAACGTTCGTTTGGCCAGAAGTTGGGTGTAATTTGGTAACTTTGTTATTACCGTGTGAGCTCGGGCTGCTGCTTTGAGAACGTATAGACGCCTCACGCTCAAAAGGTTTGACTCCCGATAGAGAGCGTCCGTCGGATAAAGAAAAGGTTTACTCAGCATCACCTTGATTACTGCACGCTGCGCACGCGCCAACAGCAGCAGAGTGCTTTTTGCGGCGCTGCCCCACACCGTCACTCCATATTGCAGTAACGATTGGCACAGGGAGTGATACACAATGCGAAGCACCTGTTCGGTGGTACAACAACGGAGTTTCTTCATCACATATATGCACTTTCTCACTCTGCTAGATAGTGCAGAGATATGTTGATTAAAAGAGAGTTTGTCGTCAATTGTCAGCCCCAGGTATTTGACTTTGTCTGATCTGGCTATCGTGCTACATGGGTATGCGGCGGATACACCAACGTGGTTGTGACATGTACACGAGCGTATTTTCAAATTCCAATCCAGAGGAGCAGAAGCAACCGAGGTCTTAGAAAATGCCAAAAAGGTAGACTTACTCACATTGAGGGTAAGCAAGTTGTTATCCAGCCACACCCCAATGTCCGACAACCCGTATTTCGCAAGCTTGTAGACGTCCTCCCATGATTTTCCGTGAAACAGCGCCACAGTGTCGTCCGCGTAGCATATTACATCAGCTCCATCCAGCTTAAGTCTAAGGATATCATCGACGTAAATG
Organism: Clepsis dumicolana; assembly: GCA_963691665.1. NCBI lineage: Eukaryota > Metazoa > Arthropoda > Insecta > Lepidoptera > Tortricidae > Clepsis > Clepsis dumicolana. The sequence goes on from OY829518.1 coordinate 2,852,713, forward strand.
AGAAACAGGGTGGGTCCGAGGATGCTACCCCGTGGAACTCCAAAAGAGATAGGCAACTGATCGCTACTGCACTCACCAACCCTAACAATCTGACGCCTATCGGTAAGGTAAGGGTTAGGGCCTGCGGAACCACTCGAGAGCTACCCCTCTAACTCCCGATGCTTCAAGTTTTCTAAGTAAGATGTCAACAGACACAGTATCGAAAGCCTTGCAGAGACCCAAAAATACTCCAACGCATTTACTACCCGCATCAAGAAAACTGGATATTCTATTTGATAGATAAATGGCTGCGTCCTCAGTAGACTTGCCTTTTCTGAAGCCAAACTGATTATTTGAAAGGACTTTATTTTTATCAAGGAAAACCATAAGACGAGAACTGACTAATCTCTCCAGAATTTTGGAGAAGACGCTGAGAAGTGATATTGGACGGTAATTGTTAGGGTCATATTTAGACCCACTTTTATAAATAGGAGACACCTGCGCCAACTTCCAAAGATCCGGGAAACAACCCGACTCCAAACTTAAGTTACAAATGTATGTAAGCGGCTCCAGAACGATATCTTTGATCTCCTTAACAAACAGTGGCTTGACAGAATCCGGACCAGGCGCACTCTCCGACCTAAGTTTGGAAATAATTTTATCAACTTCGTAAATATCAGTTGGATGGAGAAAAAAGGTATTAGCGGTTGAATGAAGAGGTTTAAATTTAGATGCTAATTGTTGTGATAACTTTAGGTGTAGTGTAGAAATTACAGCAATGGATGGTTAGGAGTTGGAGGATAATTTTGAAAATGTTAAATCATTATTCGAAAAGGTATACTCCTGAGGTGGCCCCATTGTCACCAAGTCATGATCTGATGATGCAATCCCAGGGAAATCGAGGGCAACCCTCAAATTTTATAGGCACGTATTATGTGTTTCATGTATTTTTTCTAAGGCTATTCAAGTATTTGTGTCTGGTAGTCATCATCCCATGTTGATAAGCTGATGATGGAAGGTACAACTCCTTAACGGTTAGGAGTTGGAGGATAATTCTGAAAATGTTAAATCGACCTAAAATTGTGAAATTAAAATCTTTTAACAAAAAAGTAAAACCGCCTTCAAAAAAAAAACATAGAAAAAAAACGTAAAATAATCTTCTAAAATAATGATAAATAAATAAAATAAAATAAAGTGCGTTTATTTCGGTCAACAGAAACTAAAGCCTAAAGTTTAATGGCCTAGCACTAAGCAGCAGATATATGAAGTCGGTTCTTCATTCAAAGAATATTCCGCTCGCACAGCACCTGCATATTTCTGCTGCTTAGTGCTATGCCATTAAACTTTAGGCTTTAGTTTCTGTTGACCGAAATAAACGCATTTTATTTTATTTTATTTATTTATCATTATTTCAGAGGATTATTTTACGTTTTTTTCCATGGTTTTTTTTTAAGGTTGTTTTACTTTTACATTAGACCATTGGTACTTCATCATCATCATCTACCTATTTTAGTCCACTGCTGGACGGACATGCCTTCCTTAATGAGCGCCATAGCGCCCTGTCTTCAGCTTGCCATCCAGCATCTGCCTTACCTTACTCAAGTGACTGTATTGTTGACTGTTGTACTAGGGTAGGTATACTTACACTAGCAAATATTAAAGTCAGACCTTCGGATAGTTTTCTCACGTCCAATTCTAATTTATCCCAAGAAACATCGCAGTTTTGAGGTTTACGGTAAACACGCACGGATGCTTCTTGTGACAGTGACCATTGGTATTCTGCCGTTCTTCAAGAACTCCACCATGACTAAAAGTTAATCGTGCGCACGTAGATCGTTGATTGGCAGCGGCAGGTCATTCCTGCGTCCCAATAGATGCCAAAATAAAATCATTTCACATTTTCACTTATCAAGCTTCCAAAAATACCCATAAAAATCGATTCCTCACCCCCCCCCCCCCCCCCCCTTTCGGAGGAATTGTCGGTTTCATATGACAATTCGAACTACACTTCTTTGACAATATGAAGCGCGCTAAAACAAAAGCTCTTCAAGTCAGCAGTGGACACCGAACTGTCATTGAAAACTGACAATTGTAAAGTTGGTGAATTAGAATCCTTTATTGCTCATGCTACGTATCTTAATACGTATAGTTGTATAGAGACCGAGTTGGACATAGGGGCTGACCTTAACATCAGTTCGAGTCAGAAAGCGACTGATTCTGTTAACGTTCTTAACTACTAACAGATTAAAAACAGACCAAAGGCAAATTAAATCAAGAGGACCGCCGATGTCTGTACAATGTCGCGTTCCTTCGAAATAATAAGCCTGCTACTGTTAGTTTCACTGTATATAGGTCTCTGTACCATTCCTTTTGTATGGCACTTAGACCTATACTTAACACAATAGTATAGTCAGCAGCAGCGGTCACAATGATCTAAGCACGGCTCTATTGTTATAGACATAAGAGCTTGTGTCGATCATTGTGACCGCTTCGGCAGCTTAGCTACTTCTGCTGCTGACTGTACCATCTATGACTCAATGAAAAAGCTAATATAGATAGAACGAGGCATTGTTTGTATAGGTAGGTACAGATATCCAAAAAATCTATAATAATATTACGTTACTTTTACTAATTGTTATAGGTAAGTAAATCGTCTACATACAGTCAAGAAATTTAATTTCCAACCCACCTAAGGTTTAATATCGTATAGCAAACTGTCACCATAAGAGCTAGATAGAACACGACGTTGCTTTGACATGTCGCGTTTGCGTTGACATTTTTGACCTTAATGCACAGCGAATGTCTAACAACATTTCAATGAAATGGGTAAGGAATTAAATTCCTTGACTCTACCTACTTTCCAAATACCAACTAAAGGTTCCAAATCCCGCATTAACACGTTTTAAAACATCTTTTAACACCTTTTCGCAACATACTTAACACAGTAATTTGATCAAACACACATAACTGTAAATTACATAGCAAATCTATGGTACCTATCCTACAGTTACTTTACGGATTAACTCTGCAATAAAAATACCTATGCGTGCTTTTATAAAAGAATCTTATCACCGTAAGTAAATGTATGTCATGCCATACTAATGTATTTACTGACTAAATAAAACAAGGTGCTAACGACAATATGTTCAAATGTCAATCGTGCGCATCCAGTAGAAGTGATCAGCTGACCTTTTCGTGTGGTCAGTCAGTATCTCTAATTTGTTGGGGCATTGAGAAAAAATTGTAATCTTGCAAAATATTCATTCATTCGGTAACCACTTAGTGAATTGGTTTCGGATGATGGATTTAATACGTTTATTAAGATTATGATGCAATAAAGAACGCGTTATACAAAGTTTTGTTTGAGGTTATATACGAGTATGAGATTTGTTAATTATGTATTTAGATTTTAGAACGTTGAACGTATAGTATTTGCTTTCTTAAGACCCCCATGCATAGTCCCCCATGGTCTATCCTTCCTCTTAATTTTAATGCTAAAAAAACATGACAGCATGGATGCAACTAATCCACCAATATAATAAGTGCAATTGATATTAATTTTTATAGCATCAAATGTAGATGTCACGTACCAATTGATACAATACATCAATTATTATATCCAGCCTGGGTTGTCGTCCCACTGTTGAACTAAGGTCTCCCCCTCATATTATCCATTCCTGCCGATCTAGAGGAAGACTCCAGGCGATCTAAGGAACACGCAGTCGCCACCTGTCTTGCAGCGTCCACTCCATGACATGATTGACATGTTTTGCCCACCTCAATAGCTAGCTATTTAATGAGCGAAAACCACCTTTTTTTTGGCACGTGAGCTAGATCATAGTCACATTACACCGTTTGTCTTTGGTACAGTCTTGAATACAATCTTTTCCACGTAACATCTTTACTCAAACAATAGCTTCATTATGAACAAACCAACGTAAAGATCTTATAAATAAGCCTGAAAAGGCTTAATCTCCTTCACGACGACGTTAATATCCTAAAACGTATTTGAAGTTTACCATTTAGATTTTAGGTAGGTTAGGTACCTAAGTACATTAAGGCTAAGCATCCACTAGCTCTGCTCGAAGTAGCTAAGCGGTGAGCATGGAAAAGTCCTCCAATAGACTAAAATAATTAAGTAACTTAATCCTAGGTATTAAAAAAAATTGCAGATGCCCAATGGGCTCTTGTATAAGTAACAAGTCTTTTTTTCAAGTCTACCAATGCTTTCAGAAAGTCCATCATTGCCAAAAAATGCGTTGGGGTGTTACTTTAAGATTATTCACATCTGTCTCAGAGTCAAATTGTAAAGTTAGCTGTCATAATTATAGTATTGAAAGTTTGTCACATCGACGCTGAGACAGCCAGACAGAGAAAGCACCTCTGAGGGGCTACTCCGAAGTCTAAAATTCGAAGTTCGTATCCGACCGTCCCGCTCACGCCAACACAGGTTAACACGAAAGCGAGGGGGACGGTTGGATACGAACTTAGAATTTTAGACTTCAGAGTAGGGGCACTGGTTTGGTGGATGCCTAGCCTTATACACGCAGATAGAATCGCCCGTAGCGCCGTGGGTGTGCGAGACGATTGCCAGATAGGAGTAGGCTTTTACGTTTTAACTTAATGTTTTTAATGATGCATTCCGGGAATCTGAAGTCAAGTATGTATGGCCATAACCGCTGTGCACTCCCTGAGGTATGCGCGGGGAGGTGGGAGCCGGGGAAATAAGAGCATGAGTTCACATGAGACAATACACGTCGGACAAATCTTACGATATCAGTTTACATTTCTAAGGCAAGACTTGTGGCGGAACGGTGGTCGGAGGCTCTTTAGTAAATAAAAATGTATTAGTTGTATTATCTTATTAGTTGATAAAAATGTAATCTGCATTATACTCGATATTGTATTAAAATACCTAGGCAGTTTTACCTACACTTACAATTCAACGATTTTGGCAATATTCGCATCATTTTTGATTTCAAAGCTTTCTCTGTCTGCTTTTCTTATCTTAAAATATTCAGCCACTTTAAAAATTACGGTTTTGACATCACGAGATAACGCACGACCCATCTTTGAATTTTTATCTCATGTGCGTCTGACATTGACGGTCCGGCACAAATGACACTACCCGCCGCCACGAGCGTTGACGGCGGACTGACAGAGCGCGTCCCCTCCGTCTCGCCGCGTGCATACCTCAGGGAGTGCACAGCGGTTATGGCCATACTATAAGGCTTGTTTGAACGAGGTTTTACGCATGTTATTATGTTCCCACGTTGTTTTGCGTCATTACGGGAAGGCCCCTATTTCACCAACTTTACAATTGTCAGTTTACAATGACAATTCTAATTTTGAAGTACTTTTCAAAAATTTCAAACTGATGCGTAAATATACAGCAAAAGCGGAAAAAATTATTCTCGACTTGGGGTCCCCCAAATAAATAAAATTATTTCGAACGGGACGACCTTAAAAATAAAACATACAAAAGGTTACTTTAATTCGAAGTACGTTTCTTTGCCAATATGAAGCGCGCTAAAAGAAAAGCTCCTGAAAAGGTCATTGAAAACAGACAATTGTAAAGTTTTTGAAATAGGGGCCAGAGCGTATAGTGTAATCATTCCTCGATCTCGTTCGCGTTTAGGTCTGAATTACCTACTGTGGGCGCATAATGCAGTGCCACTAGTGGCACGTATCGACAGCAACAATTCTCGTACTATTTGACACCCGTAACGCAAACGCAATCCAGACGTATTTTTGGCCGTTGACTACACTAGACGCTCAGGCTCTGTAATTGATAATTTACATTTGCGAAGCACACAAGTGATGCTTGCAACTTCTTCAAGTGCCGCAAACGTTATTTTATAAGTCCAACAAAGATAAAGCAACACTTTGTAATCTTATACCTGCTTAAACACAAAAAATGCCTTAAGACGTCTCGCAGAAACGCACAAAAAAAGCTTCCGACCTATAATTTATAACCTCTGTTGTCGGAGGTTAATGAAAGATCAAAGCAAAGATGTAGAATACCCTAGAAAAGCTGTCAAATCGAATCAAAAACTTCCGTACCGCGGTTAGCCAGATGATTCTTCCTCTCCCTCATAATTCTACTCCGCATCCGGACTGGTACAACCAGCTTCTCTCCACTCCGCTAACCAACAACAATGCCCAAGGCAGCTCTTCAAACCTTGGCCGGCTGCCTTTGTATAATCTTCCAAATAAGTCCTTTGCCACTTATCGCCTCTATTAGTATGCCATTATGGTCGAAAAGTGGTAAACTTACTGTAAGATGCACCGCCGTTTTTGTACGCACTTGATTCGCTTTGGTCGTAGTTTTTTCGTTCCCACGATTTGCCGGTAGATGAGATTATGAGCTACAACTGCAAGTATTTAATCTGTATGTTTCTGTTAAAAACCTTACTTTTATTAGCCAGCGAATTTCAACGTGCTTAATACATAATTCAAATTCAAATTCAAAAACATTTAATTCAGACCATGTCCATAAAGTGTTAGTTTACAATTACCTTATCCTATGTTAGTTTAATCTAAATCTAGGTTAATAATACTATATTCTGTAAAATAAGGATACAGATTCAAAGCATACCGTCGTCTTAAGAGTTTTAAATGATTCGCGGTTAATTGCATTAGACATAATAACTAATAATAAGGTAATCGCGGTCAATGTCCCGTTTTCATTATGTTTAATACTGTCGTCTTGTTTTGCTATGTTTGTATCACTCGAGATGGAAAAAGATACGTTTTGTGGTTGCGTGGTTGCTGCCACACTCTACCAGACTCTACCACAATGACACACGCCTCTTTATTTTTGGACACTGATCTAAATAACTACAATTTGATCGATTCAGTAGAGTTGAAAGAAATAAAATCTGCTTGGGTTCCTTAACTTATACCGAATCAGGGGTGTTTTGTTGGTTTTTCATCATCACATTATCGACCAATGATTAGCATTTTTTGATCGACTTATTGTTTGAATTGACTTTTAAATTAACGGTTAACGTTTACGTGTTAGCACTAGCCCGCGCCTTAGTTGAAAGTTCGAACCTAAACCTACCCATTTCACATCTTCATAGTCTCACATACCTTTAGCCTTTTTGAGTTGATCACGACCTGTATAAATCAGCTTTACATATCCACGATTTAAGTTTACAATCGTCCGCAACCTAGAATCTCATGCAAACGATGGCGCCTCGGTTCCTTGATGAGTCACTGGTACTTTAACTACTTAATTGCAATCAGCTCAAGGCAGTACCTTAAGGAGGTATGCGTAGGAGCTGATTGCCCGTGTGGGGTCACAGGCGTTGAGTTGCAAAGTGCCGTTTGAATTAAGGCTTACACCAGATGCAAATTCTGCAACAAAAAAATGGGTGCAACATTCCAATTTTATGAAAGCACCCAGATTAGCTACCGCTACCGCAGCAGCGAAGCAGCTGACATAGCTGAAATGATATTGATATGACATTTCAACGGTTGGATTTGTATAATTTTATTGAAATAGAAATGTATTCAATGACAAAACAATAAAAAAATATTGTAGGTATTTAAGAGAAGCATTCTTTGTCCTACGTTACGTCAGTAAAACGGTTTTTTTTTTCATATAATGAAGTAGATGTTGCTTAGTGAATTCTTGGTAATTATAAGCATTGCCATTGGTTGATTGAAAACGGGTAAAATTTAGTAACGATTGTTTTCCCTTGCTCCACGCTTTGAATTATGCAATTAAGCCTTAAGCAGCTAATGCAGTTAAAACCATTCTATTACCACGCTTGCCAGAGGCACCGATTTCGAATCAATAAAATAAATAATGATTCATCAATATGCACGCTCTTGCGCACACAAATGGACAGCTAATAGCTCCATACAAACATTGCTATTGCATATTGTATGTAACAATGCATGTGGGGCGCTTTCTTCGCCCATGGGCTATGGGCCATAGCTGACAAGGGCGCCATTTTTGGCTAGCGTACGTGCCAAGTGGAAACTTTCGAGAAAGATGGTTTGGCGTTAAGTGTAAAGATGTAGTTAAGTGCTTTCGTGTGCTGTTTCTATTGGATCCGTGGATACAAAGTATCTCGCAAAGACAGGCTACGAACTGGTCCTATACTACGAAGTGCAAAATTCGAACTTCGTATCGTGCCGTTCCGTTCACGATAATATTATTTAATATGTGAGTGAGCGGGACGATACAATACGAACTTCGATTATCGAATGTCATAATAGTCCCCCAGTGCAATCAGAGGGCTATCGCGAGTCAAAAATCCGAAAGTCTATTTCACATAGCTTTGTGCGTGGTCTCTGTCCACCTCAGTACTTTTAAGTCGATTTTAGATTATAAAATTTACTGAGATGGCAGACGTTACACGCACAAAGCTGTGAATCGCTAGTATCGAGTAAAGACGTCTGGATCTATCAATTTCCACCAATCATAGGCTAGTAGCTTGTCTCTCATCGGTGAAGAATGACAGATATACGTTACCTCCTTGACACTACCGATCCTACCGGATATTTGACTCACGATGACAGGATGGAGTAGACAACGTACTTGACGTACACTCTGCCTCATCTTGTCATCGGCACACTTATCTTGATCAATTTTACTATACCCGTAGAAGTACGATTCGTGCGCTCGGAGAGGAAAGGGCCGGTTGAAAACCGGCGCCGAAAGTGTTGTCAACAAATTTTTGCTAAAGTCGCTAGCTGTTTGAAGAAGTCGCTAGTTTATGGAAAATTTGGTCCAAATGTCGCTAAATGTATGAAACGCTTGACAAACAAGTCGCTAAGGTAATCTAAAAGTAAGACTAAGTAGCTAAAACAGCAACACTGGGCCCTCGGCTTATGCTGAAACGGTTCTTTGTGCCACAAGATAATAATATGCTATATCAACGACAGTACCTGACTCAACCTCGTATCTAAACCTTTGACGAAATTGGAATAACAACTCTAGACCGCGGACCTAAGGTTCCAATTTCATTAAAGTTTATATACGAGGTTGAGTCTGAGTCAGAGTACCGTCGATATGTATGTACGTATTAATAATTATGAAATGCATCTTGTGTATTTTAAACTGTATTTTTTCGTAATGTTATTTTATTTTTGGCGTGGGAATAAACATTTATTTCTTTCGTACTTTTCATATTCCGTCAAGTCGCCGACTGAAAGTCATAGAAATAAAACTTAAATTGCAAAACTGCTACTTTGACGCCCTATTAGGTCAATTATTTGTTTTAATTAAAATACTTTATTTTATTAGGGAGTTTAATTAATTCTTAGTATCATTTATCTTGCATGAAATACCTATATCTATAATATGTTTGACTTAGATTTAGATTGCCCAATTCGATCGCCTATATCATACCCAGTATGGATCTAGGTCGCCTAGCCCACAAGGCTTGCTCAACGCATGTCGTAGCTGCAAGGACATGTCATAATATTGTTTAGCAAATTTAATTTTTCACACATTTATTAAAAGTGATAATTTTAGTAAATTTTTGTCAAGGTGTTTACATTAGTTTCTGTCTGTTTACACTTAAATGCCAAATTGCAATTTTAAAGTGATTACCAATATTTGTACAATACTTTGTGAAAATTGTCCGCAATCATATTATACCCTACGTCACGATGGGATCAATACCCCAAACACGAATATTCGTATCCAATTTTTTCAATGTAATGTAAATCGTATTCGTAAGAAAAGTCAGACAAAGGTTAGACATTAATTTAGTTTCCCTTAAGTAGTTTTGTTTACTTTTAATTTAGGTTAAGTATTTATTTTAGATCAGAATGTTTTAAATGTTTTTGACTGAACCTGTGAGTTACGCTTTTAGCCTTAACTGCACTTTTCATCAGGTGGGATAAGAGTCGATTGCCGGTATTTTTTTTGTAAACACCCTAACCTAACCAACATAAAAAAGTTTAAAACCCCGACATTTCCATTTCATTTGAAAGTTAAGCATCTCAAAAGCTGTTTTTAAGCAATTTTGATAAAACTTAGTCGCGTCCAAATCAGTCCATCCAGTTAGGAGCTGCGATGCCACAAACACACACGTCAAACTTATAACATACTTTCGGTCGGTGGGTTAAAAAAAGCATAGTGTTTATAATTAAGAACGACCTACATCGCATTTTGCACCATCGATGTATGCATTGTTTGTTGTTACAGACTCTTGTATTGTTTGCGACATTAGATTATTAGTCAGCCTTGTGTCATCCTGTCCTATTCAAACATGATTTATTATCATTCTTCACAATTTATCATAAGATATTGGTTTAGCTATGTCAAGGTTCTATGTTTTATTATGGTGTTATAATAATCCAATGTTTTGTTTACAGGTAAATAATGACAGCGTTTGAAAATCACGCCAAAAGCAGTGAGCAGCACGCAATAAAATATCGAAGAATAAGGACATCCTGCTTGTCTGTTTCCTAAAGTGGGGCTGATTGGCTAAGATTATCTTTCAGCCTTTGCCTCTCATAACTGGTCTTCTTTCTTGTGGTGTTATTCTCTAAGGTTACTTACGGCTGTTTCGGTATCGAAGCGAATTGTCACAAACAAGCGGGTGTAAGTTGTCTCTCTTAACTGTGAATTGGAATATTTTTTGCAATAGAAAATCACGGAACGGTTTACGCGCAAAAGAAAAACGGAAACGCGTTCGTGATCTCAAAATAATTGATTAAGCTCTACTTTATTCAATGAATCATTCAGTCATTAAACTATAGTACTTTTCGATACAATTGCGGAAAGTATGCCAACACAGCACGAGTCCCGGGGTGTTTTGCCCCGAGCCGCCAGGTCAGGGTCGAGAGTCGGAACGAGTGAAAATGAAACTTCGGCACTTTACATCCGCATTCCGCACTTACTGTATTATAAAATCAGTTTTTGATATTTTCGTACAAATTTCAATCATTATCGTTTATAAAATGCATGACCAAGCGCAAGTGTTCAAGTAGCTGCAATTTGTCCAAATTGTCGTTTGTCGTCCATCAAACGCTGTGACGCAAGACCTGTAATTTTATCATCACTCTAACGCGCACATGTCAATTGACATTTGACTGCCCGTGGGTTGACAGTTAATGATTTTATCATTCACCTGTAATCATTGCATTGTCTGGCGAACATTTTATCATTACCGTATGCAAATTTTGAAGTCATTATTGTGAGGTTAGTCGTAGTCATCGTTATTTCGTGGACAGCGTATTATTTTTGGTTATTTCAGAGGCCCAAAAATGAATATTCGAATCTTGCGTAACGTAATCGTCATGCTGATACGATGAGCGAGGAAGCTGCCAGGTCTTCGGTCCCAGTGATATCTATCTTCAAAACAGACAAAAGTATCAGTTGTCTTGAGCAGTGCCATATTGCAAAAATCCACAAAATTGGCGGTTCAGCTTGTATTTACGAATATAGAAGGAATGTTTTAGTAATGTCACAAAACTTGTTGAAAAAATACAAACGCACACTGACCGCTATGTAAATAGTAAATATGCAAAACAAAACACCGATGCAGCGAAATCATTGTATTGATTAAACAATTGCAGTTCACTCGTGCTGTTTCAACCTTGTAACGATTTGCATGATTTGTTGATTCAACGTTTATTTTAACACCTAAGTATTAAGATTTTATTGTTATACGTGGAATATTCTTCTGTGATTATGGGTATGTAAGATCACCATCATTAATTAAATTAGGACTTTAATATTTACATGTTTTTGTTTACCATTGATTTATTTAAATGAAAATGGAAGAAAAGTAAATGCTTTTATTATAACACCAGGGGATTACAACATTGATATACCTACAGTGGATCCCAAACTAGCCTGAGCCTGTGTATCTTTGGGATTCGGAGTTAACATATTAACAATTTTGCAATATTAACTTACAGTCAGCGAATCTAATATGCAAGTAATATAAGTTTGCGTAATATTTCAAATAATAAATTAAAATCAAATAAACCTCTTGTAGGCTAAGAACTTGGTAGTTGACGTGGACTCGCTCTCTCATCGTATGATCATACTAAAAAAACCTTCGAAAACAAAACGTAAAATAATCCTCTAAACTAATGATAAATAAATGAAATAAAATAAAATGCGTTTATTTCGGACAACAGAAACTAAAGCCTAAAGTTTTATGGCCTAGCACTAAGCAGCAGAAATATGAAGTCGGTGCGGTGCGAGCGGAATATTCTTTGAATGAAGCACCGATTTTATTTTATTTTATTTATTTATCATTATTTTAGAGGATTATTTTACGTTTTTTTTCTAAGGGTTTTTTTTTGAAGGCGGTTTTACTTTTTTGTTAAAAGGTTTTTATTTCACAATTTTACGTTGATTTAACATTTTCAGAATTATCCTCCAACTCCTAACCGTTAAGGAGTACCTTCCATCATCAGCTCATCAACATAAGATGATGACTACCGGACGCAAATACTTGAATAGCCCTAGAAAATATATGAAACACATGATACGTGCCTATAAAATTTGAGGGTTGCCCTCGATTTCCCTGAGATCCCATCATCAGATCATGACTTGGTGACAGTGGGATCACCTCAGGAGTATACCCTTTCGAATAATGATTTAACATTTTCAGAATTATCCCCCAATTCCTAACCGCTAAGGAGTTGTACCTTCCATCATCAGCTCATCATCATGAGATGATGACTACCAGACGCAAATACTTGAATTACCTTAGAAAATATATGAAACACATAGTACGTGCCTGTAAAATTTCAGAGTTGCCCTCGATTTCCCTGGGATCCCATCATCAGATCATGACTTGGTGACAATGGGACCACCTCAGAAGTATACCCTTTCAAATAAAAAAAAAAAATTGAAAATCGGTCTACAATTGACGGAGTAATCGTTGAACATACATAATAAAAAAACATACAGTGGAACGTAGAACCTCCTTCTTTTTTTTGAAGTCGGTTGAAAAGTATGAAACCGATGAGTTTCTAAAATACAGGTACACTATTTTATCCGAGAAAAGATGCGGATAACTGTGAATTTACTGACAAATCGAAAACGCTTGCAATCAAGATAATAATAACAATGATTTAAATAGTTTAGAAAAACAACAAATAAAACATAACGAAGATACAACAGAAAATACATGATACCTACTTAGCAATCAGAGCAAGATATAAACATAATTATGAAGTCATTGCATTACAAGTGTTGATTGAAATCGCAATCACGCTTCTAAGAATCATAGAAAGTAAATTATTTGCCATTGGCCAGAATAAATCATAATGAATTACCACATTTGCATATATTTTAAAGTGCAATGTGCGAATTCCGAGCTTGAGAAACATATGCTAAATGTTTTAAATGTTTGCGACGCGTAGAATATAGATTAGGTGTACATTTCAGCTCCTATAAAGTATTTTTAAACTGAATCAATTCTAAACGACGAAGAAGTCAAGGTTCTAAAGTGTTCTAAAGATAAACTTTTTAAATCCAGTTTACTCCTATATTTGATAACATGTTTGCTAAGATGAGATATTTATGTGATTTTCTTCAAGTTTTGAGGTTTGTCAGTATTATTCGAAATAAACGTGTAACACAGAGATTACAATAAGTAAACCGACTTTTCAATAAAATCATTAAAATTAAAATTAACGAATTTTATAAAAATAACAAATTTATTTATTACTGGTTATGATTGTTATGATTTTGACGGAGACTTTAAACGCCTAGGAAAGATCCACTTAACATTCGACAGTTAATGATTGCGAAGTTATAGTACTAGAAGACAAACAAAAATATGAAATAAGCGCCGTACCACAGAAACTCTATTCCGTTCTTTGTAAGTTTTTATTATTACACAACATGAAACCGGAAATGTACAACGATACAAAGTTGCAGTTTTAAATGATTCGCGGTTAATTGCATTAGACATAACGCATTGGTTTCGTCAGTTTGCCCGTGATCATGATGCATGCAACTGCATCGAAATATCGGGAGCTCATCAAACCTATAAGGTAATCGCGGTCAATGTCCCGTTTTCGTTATGTCTGATACAAAGTTGGCCAGAGTCAGTGATTACTTGCATTGCAGACATAGCAGTGTCGCATTTGACTTTAAATTTACATTTCCGACATTTATATTTACAAACAAACTTAAGCGCATTACCATTTCTGTCATTACCAGAGACATGATAAGCCTTTAAAGGAATAACGATTACTTTTATACAAACTTACAGCTCCATTTAATTGAATCGATTCGTGATAAATTTATTAGCAAATTTGTTGAGTTGCATATTGGCTGCACGATCTTCGTATTACAAGTGTAAATGGAGTCTTATGGTTTAGATAATAGGGTGTAAAGGTGTATGGATTGCGTTGCTGTCGTGATAGAGAATCGAGAATAACTGTTATTAGCAATTCGTTATCAGTTACCACCTTGCGGTTACTGGCGGTTGTATTTCTATCGTTATGATGTGCAGGTATGGCTTAATATACCTTATATCTTTTACGATTTTTCTGTGTATTATTTGCAAGATTGTTTTAATCATGACAGGTTAAAAGGTCATGACATGAATTCAAAATTTAAAGACATACTTAACCCTCGTTGAATTGTTCAGTACCTATATTCTTCAAATTAGATGGACTGCGGCAAAAAAATACTTGTAATAAGAAGGTAACAATATGAATTTAATGTGCCAGTGTGTGCTAATAATTATTTCACAACGAATGTATTTAGGTTACAAAACTGTTCAATGATTTAAAAGACATACCCACATATTTAACGGTACATTAAGAAAATAATGTTATTTGACGTTTTTCTATCCACAGTACTGTTTGATGTCTTTATTCTGACTCACCGTTTTCCGCTTTATGTTCCGTTACATATCAATGAATAATCTATGTAGTCTTATATAAACTTTTAAAACAATCAAGCACTGGTAAAGAGGAAAAGCTATTTAAGACTGTAACGCAAACAGTTAATTTTATTTTCATTAAGAATAACAATAAAATAGAAAGTGCACACGGAAATGCCAAGTGAAAATGTTTGCGCAAACGAACTGGGCAAATAGAAATACCTAGTAGGCACATTGTCAAACACGGGAAGGTATGCGGACAGGTTTCGTCTCCGGGATTCACACTAAAGCATTAATCAACCGGAGACGTCATGCGAAATCATTTGTGTACCTATCTACAAGTAATCTGACATTTTCAGCTCGGGCGACTACGCGTTACGCATATGAAATAATACTACTATAATGATGAATGTCGAGATCACGTCGTATGCACGCAGACAAACAAATGTCAAGTAGAGCTTAATAATTAATATACTTATTCAGACATCTCAATTAATTAGAATTACAGTTCTCAAAACGACACTAGCTACTCTACATTACACAATATATACTACATCGCATTACAATGATAATAATAATATATATCTTTAATAAAAAAAAATCATGGCTTTAGATATTAAAAGTTCAAAATTAATTGTCCAAAATAACAAGTAGAACTTACCTAAGCTTTACACACACAATCACACTTAAGACCGCTGCTCTTACACTTTGCACACAGACACGAGTAGGCCCATGAATGGCGTCTCAGTTTGGTATAGTGCTCTAAGATTTAAGAACACATCGTCAACATAAATGGCAATAACTGGCAATAGAAAAACATTTAACTTTGAATCTTGGCATGTTTCTGTAGAGTCCGAAATGGGAATCCGTTTAACTTTTGAGTTATTTAAGTATTTCTTGTACGTGAAGCCGTGATGTAGGTAAGTGTGACTATGCTCATACAGTACTTAAACACGTACAGGTGCGTCCTATGGAAAGTGCATACCGATAGGGCATGGGTAAAGTCTCGATGATGGCAAGACTATCTCAATAGTCATGTACTGCAAGTTCAACTTTTTTTCAAGAAGCGTCAAGAATTCAGCAAGTCTGATTGAGCAAGCTTAGGTGAAGAGCCCAAAACATTCTCCCATACATTAATTACTTCTGCTGGTTGACAATAATGCTATTGATGTTAATTTTTTTCCCAAAAAAAATCCCAGGAATGCTTACGTAGGCTTGTTCAATGACTTACGGACTTGTCGATTTTTCAATAGATGAAACCTTGTATTGTATCCCACTGCTGGGCCGCGGTCCTCCTTTTTCTCTTCCACTCGTTTCTGATAAGGGCCGGACTTCGCCAGTGTGGCTAAAAACGCTCCAAATCGTTCAGCCATCTCCTTCTTGGTCTGCCTCTGCTCCGGTAGCCGTCGCTTTATTATTTATTTATTATTACTATTGTATCTACAAATCAGGGATTGAGATTATTTCATTAAATAGTTTGACCATTTAGTGGTGATAACATATACAAAGCAGACAATACAATTAGCATAATTTTGTGCGGGACATTATAGTAGAACTATACTTACCCATTTATCGATTAAACGTACTATGCTATCAAGCTATCATCAATCATCACGTGAACAATAAGACCACCATGAGACGACCTTTTCACACAATAATACTTAGTAGCAACTAGATTCTGTATCATAAAATCATAATAATATGTTATTTCAAAGCTATTGTTCACACTTGATAATTAAAAGTATGAAATTAAACCATGGGAACAAACGCTAGTGATTATTCGAACCATAAAATTACTAGTTACACCCGAGGAACAGGTTACTTGTTATTGGCCTAAATAAATTTGGCAAGGTGTTTCAACACTGGCATAAGATTTCTGATTTGAATTAATTTTTGATTCACACAAATCATCTATTTTCCTTCTCATACTACTAAAATCCATCACAATGCTTCTGGAATCGCAGCCACCAGTAACTCTGACAAGACTGCGATAGTGGTCAAGGTTAAATTAAAACCAATAAGAAACTCATCTACTATTTCCAAGAATAATGAAAATGGGTACCGTGGACTGATAATAGTGTCATATGGGAGTCTCTTACAACAACATCATCAACGTAGCTTTTATAACTGTTCTTAAAAGAAGTGTCTTCTTTCACACAGTCCCCACACTTCCTTTGCCAATGCCAGTTATATTATAACCAAGGATGCTGTAATTTCTCTGTGAGAAGCGCCCTTTCCGCATACAATTGTGCTAAACGTCGTTTACTAATGTTTTATAATTACCTCGTACAGTTCTCATGGTAAATGAGAAAAATGAACGGATTTCCGCGGTCGCGCGTATGAACATTACGTTGGCGATTGCACTGTCAATCATCATGGTAAATGGCATTAACATCTTATGTTTAATGCAAAAGATTATTGTAATAATAGGGAAGAAACGACGCCGGAAAATTGAAGGTGTAATGATGTTGCCATTGAGGAGAAAACGTCAACAGATACATTTTAAAGTGTTTTTTTAGTTGACTTCAAAAAGAGGAGGGTCGCAATGCGATTGCATTTTTGATTGGACATTAATAAATACAAAACGACTTTGTAAAAATTTGATGGGAAGTTCAGTTGAGCTGTAGATAGCAAAAATGATTCTGACAAGATTCTTACTGTAGGTTGTTCTCGAAGTGATTTCAACGCGTGATTATAGGTACTTTGCGATGCAATTTAGCTAGTTCGCCGCTCGCCCTTAAGTTGGCAAGAAGTAATCCACTGACCCTTTTAACTCTTGAGTTGACATTTTGCATAATAATGCCAGTTGCTACGTTACAAACAATGTCAACATCTTTGATAAGTACTGCAAGTAGTTTTGGTTAAGAATACGTCCCTGTAAAAGGATGTGAAAGTTTGATTTTAAAAAGGTTAATCTTTGTGCTAAGTCATAATATGTGTTATGTTCTTTTTATTAGTTGCCGATTGCACAACTCGAAGGTGTGAAGTATTGTGCTAAAGCTAAAAGTGTTAATTATGACTTTAGTTCGGACGCGAAAGTCCGCGTTCTGACTATGACTTGAGATATTAGGAGCCACATTGATTCATGCAAGAATGAATTGGTTCATCATCATCGTCATCATCTCACTTAAAGAGTATCACTCTTGTCGTTGCGGTTCCCTCCAGTCCGTTCTTTCCAATGCGAGTTCTTTCACTTCTTGATACGACACAACATCTATCTTCTTAAGTAATAACAACCTCGTCCACCTTATTAATCATTCATTTTATTATCTGCGACATACTTCGTCAAACCTAACTTAATATAAAAACAATATCAGCAACAAGAACAGGCTTCATCCCATAACTTTATCCTAAATTACAAACAGTCATCTGCAACATGCTTCGTCATAAAAACTAACCTCTCTTCCACTGACCTCTTATTAATTGGTTAGGTACAATTAAAAAAGAAATTGACAATGCCAATTAGCTTACTGCATTTCTTAAGATCAACGGAAACAAGAATAACATCTGTCGTGCCCGTGACTTCTCTCGTGCAGTGAACAACACAACCTGCGACGATAGCATCTGTCACGTGACAGCTGTCATTCACCCGGCTCTTGCGCAAGCACAGATCGATGTCCGCTGTTCACACTTGGTGTAATGTCACATGACATGTAACCGGTGTGTATACTCGTATTATGACGAAGTCGAAGGTCGTCTTTTTGCCCAGCTGATTAAAGACAGTGAAAATGATCTGAATTTAATCTTTTTCGTTGAGGAGTAACCTATATTCGAACTAACATTTTCGACAGGAAACTACAGTGAGACTCAATCAGATGAAATAAATTAATTACTCTCCTATAAAAATCAGCTTAGCCCGATACGTTTCGGACTAATCCGTAGTTCTTCCTCTGGGAGCACACGAACACGACTCGGCGAATCCGACTTACACTTACCTTAAACTTTATATAAAGATTTAAAAAAAACAACCATTTCCATTCTAGAGGTAGTTATCGTAACCATTCAGCTTCCCATTAATTCATAAAACGTATCTCAAGTCTCAACCATTCAAACTCAAGATAACTCATTCACAAAACCCATTCACGAAGCATTGGCTCACATATTCTCGACATTTCCCGTTTATTGGTAAAACTTGTAAAATGTTAACACTTGTGTTATGTTAAAGTAGAAGTGAATGTTTGTCGGAGCGTGTTTGCCTTTCCCACGTCTGGTCTGGACCCTTTTCTTATTGTTTGCGTATCGCATAAGCATCTGTCCTCGGTTCTACGTTTTCTGCTTTATGTGCTATAAGTTAGTTATTAACCCAGTTAAGTAATGCATGTGCGAGTTCGGTCAAAACATTGTCTTTATCGTCTGCATCATCTCTATCGATAACAAGTCCCCCTTTTTAGGGTTGGTTCCTGAAATGACGTAAGTGCCATGAAGATACGCTCTTTCGCTGGTGCACTTTTTCACATCGTATTTTTACATTTCGAAGCTGTAGTAAGTGTTTTAATTGTGTTTTAACGCACTTTTTTTTCCATCTGTAGTGCATTTCTTTGTAACCCTACACTGAACATGATCCGACATGATCTTGGCCGGTTTTACAGTATATTTACTCATTTGTTTTGCGCTAATGTTATTACGTTTTGCCTGAAGATGCATATCCAAGTTTGCATAGTAGGTATCCGTAATTCAGTTCAGATCACATACGTCAAAGTGCCGGTTACTGCGATTGAGAAGAACTGTACTGTACTGTCTTCTATTTGGGTCTGAACGTGTTTAACTATTCGTGTTAATTGGGTCGGTCTCTACACCAAAGCCCAAATCTTTTCCAAACAAATCAATGCTTCCACGAAAAGGTCCCAAACCAGTATTTTTCATGTCAGTCGGTCTCTGGTGGCTTCACACCTCCGCATTTTGCTTCGTCGCAAACTACTTTATAAACACAAGTTCCGCTGCAGGTGACTTAAGTTTGAATAGAATCGAAGACTAATCGTATAGATATGTCGCCCTTTTATGGGACCATTTCAGATTTATTGCCTCTCAATTTAAGTGTTTTCTTAACACCATACATTTATTGTCACTCCGCATTATAAATATTTTATAAATACTTTCTAATTTTATTAGAAACCGATGCCTTTTAAATTAAACATCACTATAAAATCAAAAGTTATTATAACTTAGTTTATGACGACCGGATAGCCTAGTGGTTAGAGACCCTGACTATGAAGCATGAGGTCCCGGGTTCAAATCCCGGTCGGGGCAGATGTTTGTATGATGAATACGAATGTTTGTTCTCGGGTCTTGGATGTTTAATATGTACATATATAAGTATGTTTACCCGTTGTCTAGTACCCATAGTATAGGCTTTGCCTAGTTTGGGACTAGGTCAATTAGTGTCAATTTGTCCCATGATATTTATTTATTATAAATCGTAAAACAGCTATTCCAGAATAACTCATAACATATCACTTTGACGTGAAACCTACCTAAATAAAAAATATAGTCGGTCACTTCCTTCCTAATGTTATCCAACGAGACATGACTGTTTTTAACCCCCAATCCAAAAAGAGGTGTGTAATAAGTTTGACGTGTGTATCTGTTTGATGATCGTAGCTCCTGAAGGGGTGGACTGGTGGTAAGTTTCATCAAATCAGTTTAGCCGTTATTGAAATATTGAACGTTGAAATTAAAATTTCAGGGATTTTTGAACTTTTCTAAATTGCTTAGGTTATAATGCAAATAACTTATATTTTCTTTCTTCAGCTACTACTGGTGACCTAGAAAGTAAGTGACCGTATGCACTGGCCTATTCTCGAGGATTATATTACAAGGTTTTACTTACATTAATACCGTCTTTTGTCAAGTGTCTTGGACACGTAAAGTTACACCATTTAACGTGGCGTTATTTAATATAATGCGGTGTCAGAAGTAAGAAACACATTTCATAATAAACTAAACCAAAGTACTTAATAATGTTTAACAAATATATTTACATAATAAAAGCAATTTACAATGACATTAAATCTAAACTTAAACTAAATAAACTACAACTTAAAACTAAATTAAATCTAAATAAGGCCCCCGTGGCATAGTGCCCAAAAGGCTGGCAGCGTTGCCTCGCTGAATAGCGATGCTGATTCTTTGAGAGAGAAAACTGCCAGCCCTTTGGTCACAAGTTGCATCAATAATTATTATAATTAAACGCGTACATTTTAGTCTAAGAGCAACTTAGGATGAAACTCTAGTTGCCCATAGAATTTTAACGAAACTGAAAGTACTTACATTTATCGGTATTCTTGTAGCATTTATGTAGCACTTGAGAGAACAGACATACTTATTTTGGCTTTAATAATGTTAACAACATTTTACACAACAACAATATAATATTTTTTCATGAAGAATTACTTAGAAACCTTGTCGCACCACAAATCTATTGGTCAAGACAAGTGCTATTTAACTGCTATGAGATTACTGATGTGTACCCATTCTCTCATCTCTTCTCTTTCTCAACCCTTTTTTACCCAATGCTGAGTGTGAGTGTAGGTCTCTTCTAATGTTCGCCATTCCTTCCGGTCTTGCGCCTTTTGCATTCAAACCCTTCCGTGTGTACTCATTAATTTTGTTAAAATTGACCAGTTGCAACTAGTCAAGTTGCTCCTGCTTGCATTTTTGTTGTAATTGCTTCTTACACCACAGCTTAATTCACATCGTTAGACTTACCACCCTTCGAGCAGTGATTAACGTCTTACAAAAACCTTACTTCGCTTCCCGCTTCTTTATTGCCTAGAATTTTATTGTTGCCGCTTTTCTCACCGGACCACAAGGGTCTCACACAGGCCAATGGGAACTCTGAACTGTCTAAAAAGTTCCGCATTGATCAGCCAGCCTCGTGATCTGTCGATCGGTCGTGTGACGGTCGCACGGACAGTATTTCTTAATTACTTTCATTGTCTGTATTGTATACGAGCCCAGTTTCATTGGCTGCTTGAGAACTCGCTTATGCTACGGCAAGTTCGATTGTCTGTTGTTTGTTCTTGGACTTGTTAAGTGGATTGTTTGCATGGATGTACATCGCGTTTCTTTTTATCTTAGTCTTTTCAGAATGTAGGTATATTTGTATCTTATTTAGCGCCATTTGCCATGCGCACTATACATATAGAATGTGCTTTCCTAGTACGCCAACAGGATCCTAGCTATCATAGGGAATAGGATGGACTGCCCCTATATGCGTCATTGCAGTGCCCGTCACATACCCTGCGCTAAAATTGTAAAATACGTGTTAGGTTAATGTTTGTATGTAAAATATGAGTTGTAAATTACTTGAAATAAAATTGATTATTATTATAGGTATTATATTTAAGTTTCTAAAAAGAAACGCAAAGCTAGATGAATCTTAGTTTCACTGCCTCATTTTTAAACGAGATAAGATTAAATGCGACGTTACTTTTAAACCGTCCCACGTCTATTCTACAACCGTATAACGACTGCGGTTTATGAATGGGCGTTCGAGGTTCATTTGATATGCTGAACATTTCCTTTCGACATCGTATACAGCCGAAACGCTACCGATAAACATCTACGCGGCCTATTGTTACCTTAAAGTTGTGTTGTCCTGCATAAAATATTATGAATACAATGCCCTGGATTGATGTATTATTATCATAGACTTTTTGTGAAAAAATCTCAGCGTCAATGTCGATAGAAAATAAAAGATCTTGTGCTATTGTTTTGTTACGTATCTTCAAATTGCTTAAGACCTTTCAGTGCCCGACACTGCTTCAGTAGTTGGCGCCTTCAATAAGCACGCTTTTAGTTGAACCATCGTTTATTTTTAACCGACTTAAAAAAAGGAGGAGGTTCTACGTTCCACTGTATGTATTTTTTTATGTATGTTCATCGATTACTCCGTCAATTGTAGACCGATTTTCAAAATTCTTTTTTTATTCGAAAGGGTATACTCCTGAGGTGGTCCCATTGTCACCAAGTCATGATCTGATGATGGGATCCTAGGGTAATCGAGGGCAACCCTCAAATTTTACAGGCACGTACTATGTGGTTCATATGTTTTTTAAGGTTATTCAAGTATTTGCGTCTGGTAGTCATCATCTCATGATGATGAGCTGATGATGAAAGGTACAACTCCTTAGCGGTTAGGAGTTGGAGGATAATTCTGAAAATGTTAAATCATTATTCGAAAGGGTATACTCCTGAGGTGGTCCCACTGTCACCAAATCATGATCTGATGATGGGATCTCAGGGAAATCGAGGGCAACCCTCAAATTTCATAGGCACGTATCATGTGTTTCATATATTTTTTAAGGCTATTCAAGTATTTGCGTCCGGTAGTCATCATATCATGTTGATGAGCTGATGATGGAAGGTACAACTCCTTAACGGTTAGGAGTTGGAGGATAATTCTGAAAATGTTAAATCAACTTAAAATTGTGAAATAAAAATCTTTTAACAAAAAAGTAAAACCGCCTTGAAAAAAAAACCTTAGAAAAAAAAACGTAAAATAATCCTCTAAAATAATGATAAATAAATAAAATAAAATAAAATGCGTTTATTTCGGACAACAGAAACTAAAGCCTAGAGTTTTATAGCCTAGCACTGAGCAGCAGAAATATGAAGTCGGTGCTTCATTCAAAGAATATTCCGCTCGCACCGCACCGACTTCATATTTCTGCTGCTTAGTGCTAGGCCGATTGGCATG
Source organism: Clepsis dumicolana (assembly GCA_963691665.1). Lineage (NCBI taxonomy): Eukaryota > Metazoa > Arthropoda > Insecta > Lepidoptera > Tortricidae > Clepsis > Clepsis dumicolana. Next base: position 2,876,218 of record OY829518.1, read on the forward strand.
GCCACCAGCAACCAGACGAACAGTTGTTTTCGTTCAACCCGAAAACGCGCCCACCTGGTTTCGACCAGCCGCGCAAGGTTTGGTGTCAACCCAACCGCATTCGATCAGGAGTGAGGAATTGCGCTCACCATTGGCATATATGGTGTTGGTGCCACTCCCCCCAGCGTGTGTGCGGAAACCCCGATCAGACGGTTGACCACATGGTTTTTGAATGCCCGATCACCATATTTTCAGGACGGAGGGAGGACCTCAAGAACCTTACCAGCGATGCCACCGAGTATTTGAAAAGGGCTAAACTCAACCTTTAATCTTATTTCTAATAATTATGTAATCCAGTGACATGAAAAATTGCCACACGATAAATAAATAAGTGTTAGGCCATAAAACTTTAGGCTTTAGTTTCTGTTGTCCGAAATAAACGGTTTTTTTTTTGTCTAGTGCTCTTGGTTATTACCTTATTTTGAGCACTTCCCAAAACTGCCTGGTGTAGCCAGGAAATATGAGTTGCGCTAGGTTTGACTGGGATAGAAACCGAAAACAAAATAGCATCACGTGAAGATGTTCTCATGGCATGCTTTGAATTGTTAATTGTTTTATTGGTAAACGAATGCGCTGAATTTTTATTGGCCTTAAATTGGCAAAGAACTGTACTGAGTGGTTTTATAATTTCGCGATTGTTAATTCTACCGTGTGCGGCTTAGAAGACTAATGCTAATGTTTAAATGTAAAGTGTTCGGATAAGTTAACACTTCGTGCGAAAGTCAATGTCCGATAAAAATAATACCTGTTGACAGTTATTGAACCACAGAACTAAAAGAAAGAGGCTTCGTTCGGCCACGTGACTAGACCGCGCTTGTGACACGTACGCCATTAGTGCGCGAATTGTGACTCACAAGGAAATCCCAAGTAGCAAAATATGGTTTTGTAATTATCCTACGACCACGCTTTTTTAAGTCCTATATAATACTGAGGAACGCATAAAAAACTTTTGGCACACTTTATATGACTATTATGCCATATAGTCGTTTTATAAGGGTCCGGAAGTGTGCCATTCAATTTCATAATATTCTTGTTGTATGCATTTACAAGGATAAATGTACCTATAAGGATCCTATAAGCTGCTTGAATAAGAGCGATTACTCCTATAAGGATCGGGCACGTGCTGTTACTGGTGTAATTGATCCTGCAGTGGTGAGCGTGATGCTTATTACAAGAGCATTATTAATTGCTTGCCATGCAGTGTAGAGTAAGAAAGAAAAAATGTTTTTCAAAGGAAAACAATATTGTACTCTACCCAACTATCCAGCTCCGATTTGAGTGTAGAGGGCGACGACGACAATCCGGCGATATTGGTTCTGGAAGGAAATACGAACAATAGCACTTCTATTCTACGGCCGTTTCCTTCTGTGCCTCCCTCTAACCAACACTGTGCTAAAGACAGACCTACGGGAGACTTTAATTTATCAATGTGTTATTTCCTCTATCGGAGGTGTCTAAGGCGATGTTTAACTCATCAGTAATGCTGTTTACTTAGGGCTTTTATTTTTACTGTCTAACAATTATTCCCTCCAGTACTCCTACAAAGTATGCACGTCTCTACGTCCAATTTATACATATAACGGGATACAATACCTGACATGATACCGTAAAACAAGGTGTAATACAGTCCCCGTGTGTTTATTATAACACGTATCGCTTTCATAGCGATACGGAGTTCGCAAGGTGTTGGGTTACGGGAAGTCCATCTCAAGATATTTCCATAGGTAGCTTTATTAAGTGTACTGCATGTATGTCAAAGACATAAATAATTCTAAAACTCAAAGGTAGAGTAGGTATAATTTACTAGAAGAACTCAGTCGTTATTGTGAAAAGTGTGTCCAATGAAACGATTTTACAAGCTTTATATTAACTTGCAATGTATGTAAGTAATGTTCGGGTCAAATCTTGTTAGTTAAGTTCAAATGACAATACAATAATCTGGTAGTGAAGTTCTGGAGGCGCAGCCAGAATCGTCTCCGAAGGACGGTTAATGGCGTCGACTTGAAATTTGGTACGGATATGTTAGTTGGATGATAATACAAGTACAGTCAGCAAAAGAAGCTTGTTTTAAAAATAACACTCTTGTGGTTAAATTATTTATCTTGGCATCGGCTAATGCGTCTCGGATGCAAATAGTTTTGAATAGTTTTACAACGGATAAAAATAGTTAGAAATTCAGCAATTCGCCTAAAAATAAGTGAGAGCTATAAAAAATAAAGCATAGCAATATACAACCGCAATAGCGCAAGGGTTATTTATCTACAGTCACCAATTATCATAGTTACGTACAAAGTTTTCCCCTGTGTTTAAGTAAAATTACAAGAAAGCGGTAACTCACATGCGACAAAAAAGTATGACATCACATCCTATGACGCTCAAAGATAACAGAATGCATTCTGACCACTTGTTTCCTGACTCAGAGGCCTATTGTCCGCAGCGAATACAAATTCGAGGCATTATGTAATGCACGATGTTTACGAGTAACGTTTACATTATCTTTTGTACAGTCAGCAACAGAAGTAGCTAAGCAACCGAAGCGGTCACAATGGTCTAAGCACGGCTCTATTGTTATAGACCGCTTCGTTGCTTAGCTACTTCTGCTGCTGACTGTACATTGTTTGGGTGAAAAGTGAAATGTTGGGGAAAAATTAAGTAATTAAAGTGTAAATAGAGCTATTTTGTTTGATCAGAAGCGAAACCCGATAAGATCAAATAGGTGTTTTCTTCCCAGAGAGTTAAGATTTACCAGGCGTGGAGAGTGCTCGACAACTTCGGTAGGAGTTGCAAAATTAGGCTATCTAAACTAATATATGTTAAATGCGAAAGTAAACTGTGTCTCTGTCTGTTTGTTACCTCTTCACGGAAAAACTGGAAAATCGATTTTAACGAAATCTGGCAAGGAAACAGTTCGAACATTGAGGAAAAGTATAGGCTATTTGTCATCCCGGAAAATCGTGAGGTTTCCGCGGGATGCCATAACATAAGTCTACGCAGACGAAGTTCTAGGCACCAGCTTGTTTGAAGATTAATCTAAGAGCAGTGGGTAGATCCAGCCAAGATTAGAATTATCTAATTAATTAGGTTCCCAAGCGAGATAGGAACAGATAAAGGATAAAAATAGTTTAGGAAACGGTTATGACCTGTGTTATAAATCAACGTTTAATGAATATTGAAGATCAGAACGCAGTCGAAGTAAGTGCCGTAATACGTAAGTACCTACCAGTCTTGATAAACACCAAATGAATACATTACTTAACTGAACAATTGACTCGATACGTAAATGGAACCATTGGAAAGGACCTCGCCCTTACATCTTTACATAACTGTAAAAAAATAACCATAAGTGGCGTAACCTTTGCCAATACAGCAGCTAATTTTATTAAGTTAAAGTTTAAGAGTTTCTTAGTAAAAAATAATTAATAGTATTCTTGATAAACCGGTCTAGGTTACCAGTTCACTTTTTATAGTTTCACCTGTCGCCTATTACCTGCAGGTGGATGCTGTATAGTAATTTGGGTTACAGGGTTCTTTGTCTTGTAAGTATATTACGGTAATGTGCGCTATTATATATAAAAATAGAACAGGCAGCTGTAGATCATATTAATTTGTAATTAGTAGTAGAAGAAAGTGGTCAATTTGTAAGGCGATGTTTGGGGGTGGAGTTTATTCCACTCAAGCGGGACACGCTATCCAGTAACGCGTGTGTCAATGGAAAGACGGCTATTAGGCAAAATGCGTTTGAAAGTTAAGGCGTAAGCGCAAAAGCGTTTTAAATTGCTCTGTGTATTCTTGACTAAGTTAACAAAACTACTTTGCTTTTCGTTCTTTCGCAGTTAGAATATTCCTTCTCATCCTGCTTCAGAAACGATAAAGTTGCCGAGGCAGGCCTAACTTAAAATTATTACGTTAATTCTGTATGAAACAAATAATCCTTAACATTAAACTTTAACAAATAAGTTTAATCATTTTCGTTTCTAACAACCTATGCACTCACTTCAGTGCACTAAAAATCTTACGCTTCTAAACCACATATCCCGCTAAATTACACAATAGTCCGTCGAACTATTGACAATTTATCATTCGGAAGACGAGAATGCAAATACAAGCACCTGTCTGAGCTCGCTCCGCTAAACGGTGATGGGCGAATTATTCAAATCGCCCGAGACGTCCGTGAGAAATCGACTTTCGTGGTCGAGGAGAGGCAAGCAAGAGGCGCGTTAAGGTAAAGTCGAGCATGAACATTTCCTTCTACTAATAGTAAATTTAATTGTATTTCATTCTTTCATCACCTTTTTTTTTTAAAAAGCCCATCATTATGATGTTTTTATTCTAAAACTAAAATAAAACAACTTTACAAAAACTAAAGTCACACCAAAGATGCTGTCAGCGTTCCCTCTTTGGATGGCTAAACTTACCCTTTGTCCACTGCCAGCCTGCCAGCTCTTCGAAAATTGTAAAACGACGAATCCACACATTATTCACGACGCTTGCTGAATGCATCTTTGAGATAGCTCTGTATAAATAGAAAAAAAGTCATGTAAGTACTAAAAAACAAAGGCTTCGCTAATTGATAAGACTACAGAAGGGGGTGAATGTTGATGAAGTCATAATTCATGAGAAGTTAGGGGCAAATGGTGTCCCTTGGTTCTTAGGTTCTTGCATACCCCAAAAGGATAAAGTCGTAAGTTTATTAATGCACGTCTTATCGTAGTTCCTAGGTAACCGCCGTTCACTGAGGCCTCAACTCAAAAAAAGATAATCGTTTGAGACGAGTAAGATTATGAGAAATATTGTTAATAACATCCATTCGTTACGCAAGATTGCTTTTATTTATGAAAACACAAATTGAAAAGATAACGGTAATAGAAGTTCATTCATTATGTTTGGAATCAAATTAAACGTGGTTCTTTTATGTGGTGAATGTTGACTCATTTAAGTGATTTATATGTATAAATTGTAACATTAACTTCAAGTTATGTCAGTATTTTTTTAATTGATTGTAGTATTACATTTCATAATTAGAGGGGGAGATCCTCACTCCTCACTCCATCGGTTTATATACCTAGTGAGTTTGATTGAATCGTGACTTTCTATTATAACTATTAATTTTATTAATTTCAATGATGTGTCACGATTCAAAGGGTTCTACTGCACTGACATGGCATCATTACTATCACAGACCACTGTATGTAAATCTCAAACCTTTGATGAAGAATGAAGATGATGTTATAATTTATGATAAATCACGATACGCCTTGTTTTACGGCTTAGATGTACAAATCTAAATGGTAATTGACAAGGAAATAGTCAATGATACTGAAGTAAACAGTGATTGGCTAGCAGGTCTTGTCGAAGTACATTTCAGTTTCCCGTAAGCCAATAATGTTATCAGTAAAAAGTCAGGCACGGTCGCTTTCTTACTTGCGCAACTCCTTACATCACGCGACACCTAGAGTATGGTTTACGCGTTCCACGACACCAAGGGCTTGAGGTGTATAGGGTTATATAAAGAAAATGCAAAATTTTCACGTTTTCTAAAGAAAAACGTGGGTTAAAGTAAAAGTCTGATACCGCGTGAGCCGTTGCGTCATTAATGATCTGCGTTACTGTCTAATTATGTTAATCAGAATATTTATTTTTATTTTACTACTAGACACAATTATAGAATGATTTATGGTCTTCACCTTCCGGAAGAGCAGTGTTTATTTTGAATTGATAAAATTTATGCTCTTATTGTTGTTTTGTTTCTAATTTTACTATATGAGGTAAATTGTGATAAATGTCCACTTGCGCGGATTTACTAATCTTTTCCGGATATCCGCCTACGGTTGCTTTAATTGGCTGCGTAATGCCATTATAGGCTGCACTTATCGAAACATTCCAATTCTTTATTAAGTTTACTCGTTTAACTGCTTTTGATTGATAATAAAACATTTTGTTTGGAGTTATTGCAAAATTTGTTGCTTCATCGCCTATCAATCTTGAAAGTAACTTTTTTTTGGTTTTTGTTTTAATTACTCGAATAGAGTAATTGGATTAGCGCGTTACCACGGTTTGGTAAGGGTTTGGGTTCGAACCCCAATTCGAGAATTATTTTTTCAGATTTTTCTGTATATTTACGCATCAGTTTGAAATTTGTGAAAAATATCTTATCTTTGCCAATTGTATTGTTTCCGTCGATGCTTGCTGTTTATTCTGCAAATATGCAGAGCATCCCTGAAGTTGATTTGGTCGTATCTTACTTAAAAAAAAACCTACACTACTACTACCTACACCGACAGATAGGTGACCAAATTTCGCAAATTAAATTAAATTTGACCTAATTTTCAATACCTTGTACCTTTCGCATTAACTTAAAAATTGGTATGTATCGGTAGAGTGGATAAAAATGCAAGTACAGCAAACAAAAAGTTTATAGTTAACAAAATAACTTGTATCAAAGCTAAAAATTTACAAAAGCTTATTCCAACTAAGACTGAAGATAGTACCGAACTATCAAACTGTTACTATTTATTTCCGACTAAATCCAGTTACACCACACGTTACTATAATTCCGATTCCAGATGCGTCACATCGGTAATTGCGTAATGATAGTCGCGTGCAGCATACCATGCTGTTCCGAACTTTCCAAATGAACTTAATGGTTCCCAGTTTAACGCTTCAAAACTTACCCAATTAATACTCAGGCCTTGGGTTGTAAAACAGTTTTTGTTTTTAACCTTCGAACATATTCTAAGTTTTCGTGTAGACGTGTGTTCATGTTAAATGATACCTAGCAGCTGAAATTCATAATTTCGTTGCAACAGCTTACATCGAAATCATGACAAATAACTAAGGCGAGAGCTTAAGTATGTGGTGCTAATTGAATTGAATAATTGTTGACGTCTAGGCTCGTATGACTAATTAAAAGATATTGCCAAGATATTAAGTACACAGTGGACACGGGCACGAGTTACCTTCAAGCCATGTATATGTATCTTAATGCTTTCTCGATTCTTTATAATTACTTTGGGGACCTTTTCATTCGCCCCTTGTTCCATCATCACTGCATGCATCATAATTTTATCTCTAAACTTGCCTTAAAAACGTGAAGATACGAGTTGAAAATAACCTCACTTCTACATCCTTAATACGTGATCAGTATTTTCCAAATGTACCTTACCTACCGATGTTTTCCACTGAGTCATTATCATTATAGTGTAAGTCATCAATATCGTTGGATTGCGGGTATTCCTCTAATCAGAATGCAAACCCCGTTGCGTGATGCCACTCTGTCTGCCGTATGCGATATAAGGCCTTGCCAATGCTTTAAAGGGGAGACATTAATAAAGTTATTAGGATTGCATTCGCGAACGCAGTTTCTTCGGTTTTCTATTGCGAATTCATTATTAGAAAGGGTTTAGTTGAGTTGTTTAACATAATCTAGATCGAAGGATTCAAGATGAAGTAGTATTACGATAACATGAAACGTTTTTCTGGGAATTAGTTTTCGAATTTACTCATCACCAATCAAAATGACTTTTCAGTTTAGGGATAATCAATTCTGAAGCAATTTTGAATTGGTTCACACTCGGCCATTTAAAGTGACATAACATAGAAAGGCGAAATGTTATTCACGAACAAATTCTCACCCGTTGACAATAATTGCGCACATCCTAATGCAAAGTCATTGATCATCTGACCATCATCTGACCGTACTCTAACACTTACTCAATAAGGTTTGCAACTGCTCAGGTTTTTAATGTGCAATTCTAGGTCTGCTATTAACATAAGTGTTGATACAAGCGACTAAGGTTGCTAATGGTGCGTAATGGTTCAGCAACTGATACAGGATGTACAGTCTCATGGGTTGCGAGATCAATGGCGGATGCTGTACTGTATGTACAATTGCTTTCCTGCATCCTGCTGGGTTAATGCGATCGCCTTCGTTTTTTGTGAAGCGATACAGATGCCGATGCTTTGCTGCTCATACGTCTGTTTCATACTCATGCGGTTCTTCAGTAGATTATGAACATGACATTTTTGTGTAAATAGGCATGGGACATGGCAGGTCATGTATGTCGTAGGGAGGATGAAAGCTTCAAAAATAGTTATTAGTGATGAAGTCGAAAACTGAAAAGTAGAAAAGCTAGCTAACTTTTTAGTCCAGTCAAGTTGAATTAGAGCCTATTACTTGCGTCAGAAATATACACATTCTGTTCCTAACGTATCTCATGTCTGTGTATTAGTGTTCGTGTCATATCTATAGGTGTATAGGTAAGTGGTCCTCACCACGCTTGAAATAAACTAATGATGAATCATATTCTTAAATTCCTTCAATATTTTACCTACCCAAAATGCCAGTCTAACCTTTGCTTTTTTTTATTACAGACGCCGAGAATGGAGTGTGGAGCTGTTGAGCTCAGCAGAAAACTGAAAGTTGACCAGGTAAGAATAAACGAATATTCTTTAGAGCCCCAAGAGACTAGCAAAACATTAAATTAGTGAGACAGTTTCCTACCAAATGCGAATAGTGATTTCGAAGTTTTCTGAAGCCTGACAAATAGTCAACGTAGTGATTCCGAATTTAAATTAGCGCTTCAAGGAACACCTAGCTGAAAACCCTGCCTTTCCCTTTCTCAAGTCTGACAGTGACAACGTTTCCCCTCTAAAAGTAAAAGCGAAACAATAACTTCTCCCAGCAATTCCCAACGCTCAACGCTCGCTCTATCTGCCCTTTTTGAGCACACCATAAAACAAATGAATGCGCACCCGTTCGATCATTCACTTTCTAGCATTGGACGTATCTCTCTGTTTGACAGCTGTCAAATTACACGCACTTAGTAGGTTAGTTACACAACCCGTTTGGCACACCTGTTTTGTTTAAAAAAATAAATAAATACCGAAGAGAATGCGACCGGTGGCTCGTGGGTTACTTTTTACCGATGCCAATTACAGTGGCCCACTGCAGGTCAATTACTTATCGGACATTGTAATTTAACTGGATCTTATAAAGGTTGGGTTGAGAATTTAATATGAAGTGGAGTAATTTATTAAGAGCGATGCAAAAACTTGTGCAAGTCAAGTGGTTTCGTTCAAAAGTTTCTTAATTAATTGCTAAGACCTGTCCCGATTCGTATCACGTATGTATGCATTGCAGCATAAATCCCGCCATCTGATTGGAGGACGCCAGTTCACGAACGACGGATCATTTTCGGTCCGTAGAATATTTTTCTTTTTAAAATTCGTCCGTTTACAAACAGCCAGTGTTAGATTCCGTTGAGAATCGAATCGAATCAATAGATAGCCGCGAGCGGTTTATGTAACGGTATATAACGCGTGAAGTCGAATGTCGAACATCGATTAATCGAATCGTAATATCGATACGTTATCGCACAAAACAAGAGCGTAAACGGTAATCGAATGGGATTTTTGATTAACCGCCGGCTTTTATTAGATTTTTTGTTGTGGTTGGATATTTATTGTTTTAAAACGAGAATTTGGTGTCAAGTTTTTTTATCAACAGAAAATACAGACAGGTACCTAGTAGATTTGGGATTGTACTTAATTTTATTCTCGCCTTTAATATCTTGTTAATAATCATGATGGGACAAGTAAATAATGTTTATCTTAATTGCGGCGAATTTCTTTCCCGGCTCATTTAATCTGACTTTAAAGAGACTCCTTAATTGCATTGTGCATAACATTATCGCGGTTTAACGCCTCATAACCTTTCTACTTGCCTGCCGAGTCGATTGTTAAACGAATAATCGATGCGTCGATCAAAACCTGTTGTGTAACGTAATGTCATTGTGATCACTTATGTTTTATCTGGTAGCTATTTTATGTACGAATCAACTGTGATCTAAGTTTTGCGTCTAAGCTTTTTATTATTAATGGAATTTGAGGTTTTTTAACTGGTTATGCACTGTCAAAACATGGGTGTTGTTATTGCGTGAGTGAGTCAAAGGTCTATGTTCATTAGTAAAACATAGTGTTAGGTACCTAAGTATTATTTATAAACTAGCTTACGCTCGCGGCTTCGCCCTCGTGGCAGAGCTTCCTATCCCATGGGTATCTTGAAAAATCCCTCCTTATCTCTTGTCTACATCATAAGGGGATCCTCGTACAAAATTTATCCTTTCAGGGTTCAAAGGTTTGGGATGGGCGTTGATGAGTCAGACAGTCAGTCAAGACCTCTCTTTATATATTATTAAGTATATGGAGATTAAATATATTATATTTTTACCTGAATGCCACCAGAAAGGAGGATTATGTTTTTAATTTTAGCTGCCTCTGTCTGGGTGCAGTAAAGAGCCATGGGGGAAAGAAGCACAGCGAAATATGAAACATATTTTTTAATTAAAACCATTACACAGCAATCACAGCATCCTCTAATCAGGTTAAACTAGTTGAAAACAAAACATCGATTAAGCCCGCGGCTCGATAATCAATCGATTGTTAACTCGATTGTTGTGCAACATTCGATAATTTATACATATCGATGATCACTGGTTTGGAACTGTTTGACTTCGGGCCCACGGGCGCTGTATTATTATTTATTTAGCTCTGTGTCGTAACATCGGATATTATCGGAAATGCTCGGTCATAATTATTTGTGAGAGGCAAGACACGCAGACGTGCTTCAGCGTATTAAATCTGTTTGCTTTCGAATCATCAATCAAGCATCTGGTTTCCGTTCAGCTTCTGTATCGCATAACATTCCTAAGCGATAGCGTACCTTTTAAACCCCCGACTCAAACAAGGGGTGTAATAAGTTTGACGTGTCTCTATATGTCTGTACTTGGCATCTTAGCTCCCGAACCAATAAACCGATTCAGTTTTCGTTTCATTTACTAGGAAGCTACTTTAATTGCAGACGGCTCAGCCGTTTTTGAGTGGTTGTACTTTGATATAAAGAAGTCGAGGGGTTTTCAACTTGTTATATTTTTATACATCTTTAAGAATCCACTTTAATGCCACTCCGCTCATAAATTTTACTGTGACCCGATAAACTTGAGAGGTAGCAAATATGTCAAATCTCACTGACCAGCCCAAAAATCTCTATATGTACCTATAGGTGGTAGTGCTTTGAAACGCTGGGAACGTAATTCGATCCTATTTTTAGGGTTCCGAAGCCAAAATGTTCACGCCTGTTTTGGCGTCGAATTAAGTGTCAAATTTTCGGTACTTAAATGACAGCTAACTTGACACTTCGACGCTGAGAAAGGCGTGAATAACTTAACAGAATAACACCACAGATCCGCGGCCTCAAAACAGACTTACGGTATCGGTACCACCAACTTATCTGACCAAAACTGCATGCTTATTGTCTAACTCGCTCGCAATCAGCATCGTGTTCATTTTGTACCTATGGACTGACACTTGGTATCGGAAACAGCTAGCTGTCACAGTCGTACAAAAACTGACATTTCACTCCGATGACGAGTGTCAAAATTTAATGTCCCATACACATCAATGTAAAAGCGGCAATATTCACTAACACGAATATGACGCTGTACAATAACCCTTCTAAATCTAAAACTTTTATCTTCGTCTACATTTTCAGTGAGAAAAAACTTTTCTAATTCTGTGACAGTATTTAGGTATAATTGGCGGTTGAGACTAAGCGCAGACAGCCATTATTCATGGTAATTTGCTGAGGAGCTGACAGATATGCCTAAGTCTACCATTGTTTATCATATTATTGTGAGTGTGGAGGTCTTAAGGTGCTGAAGGCGAGGCGAAGCTGTACTATGAATAGGTAGAGTCTACGAAGGCATTGTTTTAGAAACTTTTTAACTTTTGCATTTTTAAAACGTTCATTTCCTTACTCAGAAGAAATAACCAATTTTAAGCAGACTTTCACTCAAGTCATCATTTCTGAAAACCTGCTACTTTTCAGGTAATTCTCAGCAGGATTGTTCTAGCTTAAGACGTCGTGGCTAACTTTATAGCCAGGCGCATCCGATTCTTACTTACTCAGGTAATAGAGGCGTATCTACTAAGGGAGAATATACACAGTGTTTGAGGCACCTGAATTCTGATCAAACGTTTTTTTTTTTATTATACCACTATGTTAGTATATTGTGGCAGCATATCTATCTCGGTAATACAGCAGCATACAATAATTCCATCTCTCTTAGCTCTCACTATACGCCACCGGCGTCAGTCAAACGGTATAGGCCCGTCTTGGGATCACCGTGAGAATAGCGACTCATCGCTGCGAGATTTCTCCTCCTTTATACGACTTAATATAACACAGTCGTATAAACGCCACTTAACAGTTACCTTTACGACCTTTTCGCTATAGCTAAAGCCACTCCACTTCATCAGAATCACTAAGTCACTCAACCACCGCGTAGTACTAAGACTTGAGACTTTTCGGTGCGAGACATAATGTATTGAGGTTAATGGATTTAAATGTGTCGTTGATAGATATTGATTGTCATCGAAAGTACAATAAAACTGGTTAACCTTTGACTTATTAGAAGGTGTCGCTTCGCAAATAATGTTGTTGTTTACAGTTTTATGAACGCTATAAAGAAATAGGGAGAGCTAATGAACGTTAAAAAAATATGCCTCATCTCTAAAGAATTTTCAGAAAATAGATATTGTGTGAAATGTCTTCACGTATATCTGTGTCATAACATAAGCAAAGAGATAAACGATGATAAAACTTACTAAGTACCTACTAATTGTTCCTGCATACTTGCCATCCTGAGGTCATCTAAAGACTTTATTTACAAACTTTCTTCACTTGCTAACCACAAACAAGATAAATTGACTAAGGTCTACCGTGACCAGCATAATGTGTAATGACCAAATGAAATGCAGTACTGCATTGTACTACATCCAGTGACCAGCTCTAACATGACCCTACCACTAGTATTTCATTTAAGTCATTCTCGTGCATAGAGTTCAGTTTTGAATTGAAGTAAAGATGGAGCATTGGTGTGAAAAAAAGCCGTTGTAGCCTTGTGGTTTGACCTATGGCCTCTCAAGCAGATGGTCGGGGGTTCGGGCCCTGGCTCGCATCTCTGAGTTTTTATGAATATCTATGCAAAATATTACACTCTTTGTTCTCATACAAATCGATAATCTCTTCCCTTCTATACAGTGCCCTAAGCACGACTTGTCGAATCCTGCGTCACGTAAAATCGAATAGTAAACTATAACGAGTTTGTATGACGTTTGGAACAGCGCTCGCCCGTGAGCGTATTTGGAACTAAAATTTAGTATGAGATTTCTCGATCTCGATACGATAACCGTGACGTAACGCAGGAATCGACAAGTCGTGCTTAGGGAACTGATATTGATATAGTATTGTGGCCTGGGCCAACCGTAAAAAATAAACAGAACATCATGTACTCGTAGAATGTAGTAGTCCGTCAGTCGGACAGGAACCGTTCCGGCTCGGACCAGTCAGAACGGTACAAAGCATCCGACCGCTTATGGAAACGTGTTTGAAAAGGGAGCGCACTTCGTGTCTATGCAGACAAACCTCAAATGTAAGCGATAATAGAGACATGTGAAACTGTATCACCCTAGAATCTTTTATAGTTTTTATGGTACAAGAGAGGCTGTCAAAATACTAGTAGAAATTGGTGCGAATATGTTTTTGTAACAAAATTAACGCGTGTGTTTTTTTTACTAAGTAGTTAAGGATCATCACAGACAGGTTCTACTACTCGGAAGGCAAGGAAAGTATTAATTGATTTCTTAAAAATGTTCTCAATTTTCGAGTGGCATTCACGGTACGGTACTTGTGATCTGTAAAATGGTTTCTCAGGATCTTACAATCTTTCAACATCTAACCGATGACCTGCCTCTTCATTTGTTATAAGTAAAACAAACGGATTATAAGCATGTTCGAAACACATTTCCCGCAAATACTTAAAACCAATGAAAAAATGACAGTTCAGACTTTTTCTTCAGTTTCGATTCTCATGAAACTTAACAGAGGAAACCCAAAAGCGAAACACGTAGAGCCGCTACACACTAGTTCCATTACAACCAGTTCTCTTATAATCTCCTTAAGCTAAGTCTCACCGTAAAAGAAACGGCTTTACCGCCGGAAGGTGTCGTGCGTTTTTATCTCGCTTCCGCGCACTTACCCTTAATAGCCGCCATGCGAATGTAGTACACTGGGCTCATAGTTGGGACCTGTGCGACGAGTGATAACTCCTTTACCGTCGATTGCATTCGATTAACCACTCACTTGCTTTGAATTTTGAGTTGAACTCTATTTATAACAAAATATGAGCGTTGACAGGTAGCTCTAGTTGCCATAAGCAATTGAGTGGTTAAATATGCTGATGTGTTGGCAAACAGTAACTTCATCACTGCATCTTGTTGAAGGCCTATCTGTTACAGCTCGTCTCCCGGTCCGCGGACGCCGTTCGAGAACCTTCTGACCCTATCGGCCATCAGCCCTGCGAGCAATGTGCCCCGCCCACTGTCACCCAAGTTTCGCAATTCTTCGGGCTATATCGGTAACCTTAGTTCTGCTGCGGATATCATCAAATGTCGTTAAATATTATGGCCATGCTCATAATGTTAATTTTATTTGAGACTTATCTTCCCATAAAAGATGTTGGGTATCGCAGACCGGGACCGGGCACATTGCTATTGCTACTGGAGTAGCCTCCTATCCCACAAAAGTTACAAGTCCCACAATTTGACGTATTCGTCACATTTTGATATGTAAAACTTTACAAATATGTTAAATTGTAGCACTTGTAATTTTTGTGGTATAGGGGCCACGAGTGGGCTAACTACGGCCCACAATGTTCTTTACTTAGCGTCGACGCCAACGATCTTGTCGGTACAAACAGGTGCAAAAAGATACGAAGAACCATTTTTGTAGTAACCATGGCCCACCTTGAGTTTTCTTGCGTTTTTACCCGGTGAAAAAAGTTGGCCACCCCTGTTCAAGGACAAAATTAGAGAAACGTTTTCAAAGTATCTTTTCTTCTAAAAGTTATGACATAGGCCTGCCCCATCAACAGCGACCCTGAGCCGCTTAGCCGGTAGTAATGTAACCACATTCAAGTGAAATTTCACGTCAACCGTTTACTCGCTTGACAATAAAATTGCATCTCCGATTTATATCTGCGACTCGCGACATACATACGCGGCTGTCATATTGTATTTCAATTTGATTTACGAGCTTTTACTCCAACAGAAATTCCCACATTTCTTTTTAAGCATCAACCTAATTTGTTCGAAAATTTCGACGCAAACCAGCTATTGAGTTCATTCAATGAATTCCTTAACAAAATCATAGTTTGCTTTTTATATTTTTAGGCTCTCTGGTTGGGATTTGGGATCACGACCGGTTTCGGTTTGGTTTCATTCAGGAATTTGAAGGGTCGTGCTCTCGTAGTTTACCTGTTCATAAAAAATGAAGCCTCGAGGTGTGGGTCATTCATAAGGGTGTCGTGACACATTTAGTAATTTTTTGGTGTCACAGAAAAAAGGTTAAACTCAGAACTGGTTAGGTTATGTTTAGATAAATGTATACAGATATGGACAGTTCCTTTCGTTTTTTCGTAATTGTGTTTCAGTCTAACGAAAAATTACAAATTTAAACGACACTCAAACAATGCGCTCATGTACGGGGCAATATTCATGAGTCATGAGTTTGTAGAGTTTTACTTTATTTCTTTTTTTCGTCACTACATCGATCGGTAAAAAAAAGTTAGTTTTTTTGGCAAGTAGTGACGACAGTTGTTTTTCTTCATCATCACAAAAAAATCCTAGCAGGAGCATGTTTATACAAATGAGACATCTTAACGGCGGCTAGTGTAATTGTTTAATTGGCTTAATCGTCAACACGGCGCAGGCGCGGAAGCGACCGCATTCTCAGGTGCGTGATTCTACGCTTTTTTTATAATTTCGCTGCCTTTTACAGCTTATTTTATAATTCGCATTACCTTGTAGGGATTCTCCACGTGAACTTTCTCGCGAACGCTACTTAATCATTTGTGATGTAATTTTAATGCTTAACTTTCTGAAATTTGTTAAGTTAAATGAGCGGAATTGGGCAGCCGGTGATTTATTTTGGTGTTAACATCATTATGTAAAAATTTTGCTAGTTATAAAACCATGTAGCACAGATTTTATAAGACTCAAGAATGTATTTAATATAGATTTATAACATAAAGCCTACTGATTACTTGTCGTTTTGGAATAAAAAAAAGCACCTGCAGTAATTAATGCCTAACAGACTCACAAATAACATGTTTTACAAAACTGCAAGATATTGTATTTCACCATGTTAGCTGACAGTATCCTGACAAGCTGCAGCAACGCCCATGGCCCGCTAAATGTGTGACTGAATAAGCTTCTATCAATCAATCAATCAAATTCGTTATTGGAAGTCACATTTCAGGCAATTGCAAAGGTCTTAAAAACTAAACAAAGGTGTACATGTGACTTTTATTGTTCTGATTTTTCGCTGTCATTGCGATTAGATTGCATTCCCATACGGTGCATTTGAATGCACGAGTGGCCCGCGAGCGGCCGGGACTTTTGACCCTACCCGACCTCCTTCGGTCAGGGTTGTCAATGCAAAAAAACTTAAGTTTATTCCATGTAGGTACCTGCGTTTTTAGTTTTTCTATACAAATAATAACTCTATTCAACTTAGAAAAGTCGGAAAACCCCCGACGTTGTTATTTCAAAGTTCAATATATCAAAAACGCCTGAACCTATTTTAATGAAACTTAGCTAAGAACCATCTCGATTAAAAGAACTGCATCGAAATCGTTCCATGCGTTTGGGAGCTATGATGCCACAGACAGATACACAGGTCAAACTTATAACACCCCTCTTTTCGTCGGGGGTTAAAAATACTATGAAGTTATAGCCGTAAATGTGTTGAAGTTGTAGTTAATTTAGTTAGATGTTTGAATCTCATGTCAATCTGCAAGGTTAAGAAAATAAACTGTTTTTTTAATACTTTCTTTCCATTGTTAGTAAGTAGCGTGGGTTGGTTTCTAGCGACTACTACTTGCTATTCCGGCACACCTCTAACTCGTAAGATATTTATCAATCATAAATTTCAATATGAATGAGTCGGTATTCTAAATTCGACGTTTAGCAATCGAATCAATCAAGCTTAACTTTCTACACAACTTTAATCCCTTGGCCCTAAAACAGTTTTGTGTTATGTTTTTGTAGGGCCCTAATCGGGTCAATTAAATGTTATCTAAACCTATCTATCCATAAAATTTACTGACTGACTGACAGACGGACAACGCACAGTCTAAAAAAGTTAAAGGATTTTTAGAAATTACAACGGGATAGGGAATTAATTGTATGGTTTACCTTATAACTTTTAATGATTTTCTCTAATAGACTATATTTGACTACGAATGGCTACCTATAACATTCAGTGGAACATTGTCAACATTGGCTTTCCGCTAGTACTATGCGGTGCTCATTGTCAATGTCAATATCCTTTTATTTTGTAAGTCAATTGTGTCTTCTCATTTAAAAGTCTAGGTAGGTACAGTCAAATGCAAAAATATGGGTGCATACAACTTACTCAAAATATGTTCCATGGCTCTTGTGTTGGCGAATTAAGGTTGCGGTATTATTGTTGTGGTGAATTATTTTGATACTTGTTTTTGAAAGAAAGAAAGAAAGAAACATATTTATTAGAAACTAATTCGACACATACACATACAATTATATTTTTTATAAACTCACTGAAACATGAATACACAGAAAAAAACCAGAAAAATGCCAACCCCGGGAATCGAACCCGGATCCTCGACACTCCGGGTCGTGTGCTTTTCCCCTACACCACGATTGGACATAGAGGAAAGGCCGAATTTTTTCCATGTATTCAAATCTTAGCTTGTTTTTATCACTTTTTGCAGTGACTAGCGCCATCTATGCGATTACTTCGTAAACCGAAAACAACGCACCCTTTCGAAACTTATCAGTTTACCCAGGCTCAACAACGAGATGGCGCACTAAAGCAATCAATTCATGACCGTAACCGTACCGTAAACCGTAAAAATAAAAAATTGGGAGAAAAAATACAAAAAGATACTCCTACTGAGATCATGACATACACATACAGTTAAAAACAAATCAATAATCAACAATAACCAGACAATGCAAACACTATTAACTAACAACTTAGAAACAGCTTAGAAACTAACGATTAAAAATATGTGCCGAATAGCACTAAAAGGGTCACCCTCAGCATGATGCTGCGGCAAGCCGTAGCGCTGGTTTTCAGTGTGACCCTTTTTTTGCACTTGACCGTACAAGAAGGAAATCAAGATTTCAGTATATATGATATATTTAGACCTAGGTCATACCAAAATCATACCAAAGGTCACAGTCGCACATTTTTATTCAATTTCTAAGAGACAAGTTAGTTACTTCAAAAAATACTCATTTTTTTAAATCTCGTCGACAACCCTAAGCGGTAGGTACACTCGTTTGGGAAAGTGGCGAAGTAGGACGCTGTGGGCGGGACACCTGCGCGTACGCACATGTATGGACGAAATGGACGGTAAAAAATTGGTGGAGCGTGGTACGGATTACCGAGGTTGCTGGTTCAAGTCCAGCTGCTTAACGGATTTTTCTTTGCATTGTCATTGTATGTTGAATTTCATTCTATGAATGTTTCATAAAAATAAACACAAAAATAATCAATAAATCGATTATTTTCATTGATACAGAAAATAGCTCCATCTCTTGCCACTAATGCGTAACTGTAGAAGTTCCGTAGTGGGTGAGCCGCTTGATTAAGCTACTCATAGATGGCGCTGAGGAGAGATCTTCCAAATAAAAATATGACACAAGGCATTGAAAAATTCGTTAGGTACACCAACGTTAAGTATAGCTTAATTGGTGGAGCGTGGTACGGATTACCGAGGTTGCTGGTTCAAGTCCAGCTGCTTAACGGATTTTTCTTTGCATTGTCATTGTATGTTGAATTTCATTCTATGAATGTTTCATAAAAATAAACACAAAAATAATCAATAAATCGATTATTTTCATTTATAACAACAAATACTAAAAACAGAATAAAATAAATATTTAAATGGGGCTCCCATACAACAGACAGGATTTTTGAGACAATGACATCTGTGGACGAGTAGTGTACCTAGGTAACTAGTCAGTTATCTCATTGAGCTTGGTTCCTCTCGTACCACCGCTACTCGCCACTAGATGGCGCTGACTTTGCTTTGTTTTATTTATTGTTGTAATCACAGACAAAAGAAGCATTTCCCCCCTAGGTCGGTAATGCATCTACAGACCCCCGGTTTTTACTTTAATTACAACCAAATAGCCCCTTTTAAATTAACTTAAGTAGCCCATGAAACCTGTCCACCGATCACTTTTACCGGATGCACAATGCAATGATGTTCCGAATCGATTCCATAACGATTTAACGAATACTTTGCGATTATTCGATTCTTTCGATTACGCAATGTGAGCGATGGCTCGTTTCCTTTTACGAGTTGTTGTGTAATTGTTTGTTTGTCTTTTTAAGTTTTCTCGTGTGGGTTACCGCATAGGTCAGTTTTGCGGGCTTGTATGGATTAGCGATTAAGATGGTGGTAGCCATCCAGACGGACCTCGCACAGGGCCCTACCACACGCGAAAAACCGAGCAATGAACCGAGCGACGCATTTTTGAACTGCATTGATTTTTATAAATATATCAAACTTTTTTTAAGAATAAAGAGTTCGAAGTTCGTTTGAGAATTTTGATAGGGGTAGGTACGTGATGTCGCAAATGTCCCTATCCATGGAGAAAGCAGGGGACCACGTTTGAATGGAGAAACGACTGGTAGTATTACCTCCACGGACCAGCCACCCCCTGACACCAAATGTCAGGGCGAACGTTTCCGCAACGCATACGCTCATTTGCATCTATAAATCTTATTAGCCACCAATCGCGGCTCACTTTCGACCAGATGACAAGCTATGAACCAATCACGATGCACTCCCCCGGCCCGCGGCTTTTTTCATAATGACCTTCCAAGTAAATTATAGAAGATGCGGTGTCCAGAGAGTGGTTGGTCCGTGATTAATACCTCTTAAGTATTGACGCGCCATTCCAGCGCAGTTCCATAGGTACATACCTTGACACGTTTGATAAGTGACATAACACACAACCAGCTAGCTACTTACTACATAGTATTAAAATCAATTTCTTTACAATACCGGTTCCCAATAACTATTATATGAGCCCATAACCGTAAGTATTACGGTTAATCTTTATTGCAGTGCAAGCAATGTCATGACATTAATTTGACATAAGATGTGGACTGTCATTTTATACCGATGCCTTGCGATACGATACGACTCGCTTGCATAAGTTTAATGCATTTTAATTATCTGCAAAAGGATAATCTTTTCATCGTGGCAATTTATTGAACAGTGGTGTTCGGGTGTTTGTACTTAGTTATACCTATTTAATTATAACCCCTGACACATTTTTTTTCAAAATTCCTATATATTCACGTTTCAGTATTAGATCGTCTACATATACTCCAAATAAATACCCTTTCATTAATTTGCCTAGTGAAAACTTTTGAATCGGATCTACAGAACACTATCAAACCAATCTAAGCTACTAGATCTAAGATCTTATCTCCCAAGCATTTGCCTACAATTAAGCCAACAATGCATTCCTGCGCAGCGAGCTGGCAGGGGTCGTGCGTGTGTGAACCGACGGTTTGGCAAGCATGACTCATAATGTGACTATGAATATGTCGAGCTACAGTGGCTTCAGAATGCTAGGTTTTGAAAGCTTTGATCATAAATCTCTTTAAACAGTAAGCGTCCTATTGTTTAAAACTTCACCGCGCGCGGATAAGCAATTATATAGGTGATTATGATTAGGTGATTCGGTGACTTGGTATCCCTTGATGTTTGACATTATGTTAGTCTATAAAATGACAGCTAATGAGTGAGAGCCACATCTTGTCAGCGCTGAATCTTTGATTTGTTCTTTAATGTTTTATATATCGATATTTGAAACCTTATCTATATACTATACTATACTGTATTATTATAAAAAGAAAAGTTCTGAATGACCGACTGAGTCATCAACGCCCCGCCCAAACCTTTGGACCTAGAAAGCTGAAGTTTCACGGGATAGCCGAACGCAAAAGCTAGTTTTCAACAATTGACACCTTGACTGTTGTAGCCGCAAACCGTATCGTACTGATGCCCGCGTCTTAGTTCGCTGTTTTCACACTTTACATTTTTTTTTTAAATGCATGTGCCGCAAAATTGTATGTTATGTGTAATTCAATTCAAAGAAATCGTTTACGATTGTTTCATGGGTGGTTCAGCGCAGACTTTTAGTATGTTAATCTTCTAACTAGTCCAACAAAGTCCTGAAGTCAAATTTTCTGCTTTCGACCATTCCCTCCACACCCCCCCTTGGAGCACTCATTTCCCAGGCTAGCACGCCCCTTCGTGATTCGACCGACGACATGCAGACGTACAAATGGTACAAAACAACACACAACACAGAGCCTGATATGATATTCTACGTCTACCTAGAAAATAATACCTTTATCCTGCATCAAAGTTCGAAACATCTCAGCCTCCATCATACAGTAATTGTGGGTCTGCGCGCCATTAGTCAAGGTATCATCGCTGACCCTGGGGGCATACTTTCCCGGCCGTGGCAATGGCATTTATTGTTTCCATAGGTGGGCTTTATTAATACCGTTTGAGGATATGGGTCATTGGTGGGCTATGATTTGGGATGGTCACGAGGTATTATTAGGACAGTGTTTATTGAGGTACTTAGTTGGATGACAGAGTTTTATAGAGGTCGAATCTCTAATTTCAATGTACTGTACATCTCTACAGCTGTGTCATATCATAATAGATTGATGGTTCATTATTAGTTGTCTAATCTCAATATAATTCATACATCATCATCGTCCTTTTTTAACGTCCCACTGCTGAGCACAAGCCTCCACCCACTAAGAGAGGGTTTGGGCTATAGGTCCCACTCGGGCCCAGTGCGGATTGGGAACTTACACACACAATTGAATTATACGCATAAGTGTGCAAGTTTCCTCTACCGATTTAACTTACTTTTAGCAAAACGCTGTTAGTTAACCAGAAGTCTTTTAACCACTTAAAAAGCAGACACATCTTCACAATACGTTCTCGAATCTCACGTAGAAAGTACCGGATTCCCATCTCACACACCTGATACCGCGTCCGTTTGTTCAGCAGTCACATCAGTTGGAAACTGACCAAAATAACTTTCACTTCATTGTTTCGAATAATTAGTATTCGGATAACGAAAGCTGCGAAATTCGAGTATTGTTCAAACATAGTTAAGGCTTGTATTATTCTCTGTTATGCGGTATGGTATAGGAGTATAATCTTGCTATCACGTGGCCGGAATTTGCCTTAACGATGATAAAGAAAAATAACTATACTATTGTTGCATTTTTGACGCGTCGGTTTTTATTATTGTCTTGGAAAAATGCTGAGTGGAAAGAAACAGATTTACATGAGAACGGATAATTATGGACGAAACAGACAGAATCACGCTATAAGGGTTCCTGTTTACACGACTGCCCAAAGAAAAAGAGTATTGTTACCATTTTGGTTCAGAACCCTAAAAATAATAAACACCATTTATTTAGTGAATAATATTTTTACTCGACTTCCCTAGGTGGGTTATGTTTTTCGAGCAAGTGTATGACTGTATTTATGTCTAATTCTTTGGCACGCTCTACAGCCGTTTGACGGATTTCAACGTATGAGGTGTCATTGGATTCGTCTCAGCTGTGAGAGTGACATAGAGGGTATATTGCTTCCCAGAATTGCATTAGAATTTTCTGTTTTTAATTTCAAGTTGGTTAGGTTATTTGACCACTCTATTGATTTATTTATCTTTCGACGTTTGTAAATCTAGTCGGTACCTATATTATAATCGCGAGAGATTGATTGCCTATAAAACACAAGAACCGGTCAAATCTGGACTGGTCTTTGTGCAGCTGAGTAAAGACCGGGCAGCTGTACAGCTGTCCTTGTCACTCTGGCGTTTATTTAGCTAGTTGCTCTAGTTCCCAGGGCCCAGTCGTGCGTTATAGGAATTCGACCACTGATTTATCGCTAATACTGATACGATCGCGCAATTTGTTTCCTTCTAGCTGAGACCGGACACTTTGATTATGATATTTTGTTATAGTGAAATAAAAACTGATCACTCACGTATATAAGTCGAGTTTAGCCCGACAGGTTTCGGACTAATTCGTAGTCCTTCCTCTGGGAGCGCACGACCCAGCGGCGGCGAGACGCACACTGCGCGCCGCGGCTCTGCTCGCGCGACTACTAGACGCAGCTGACAGCGACACACAACTACCCTCGTTTTCATCGTCATTTTTATTATTGTCAAATGCAGGATAGCACACTACACTGACCACATCGGTGCCCCCAAGTTGGAAGACTGTGCTAAATACTGCGTCAACGGTGAATGTGAACGAGCCTTTACAGAGTGATGTGGTCAGTGTAGTGTGCTATCCTGCATTTGACAATAATAAAAATGACGATGAAAACGAGGGTAGTTGTGTGCCGCTGTCAGCTGCGTCTAGTAGTCGCGCGAGCAGAGCCGCGACGCGCAGTGTGCGTCTCGCCGCCGCTGGGTCGTGCGCTCCCAGAGGAAGGACTACGAATTAGTCCGAAACATGTCGGGCTAAACTCGACTTATATACGTGAGTGATCCGTTTTTATTTCACTATGATTGAGTCTCACGGTAGTTTCATGTTAAAATGATATTTTGTTATTAAGGCGCTACTTTTGAGGCGGAGTTTATTCAGTCAAGCGGGACAACGCGATACAGAGGGTCGAACACGAGTTTTCGAATTCTGCGTAACGTTACGGTTATCGTATCAAGATCGAGAAACCTCATACTAAATTTTAGTTCCAAATACGCTCACGGGCGGGCGCTGTTCCAAACGTCATGCAAAGTCGACAACGTTTACTATTCGATTTTACGTGACGTAGGTTTCGAATATTCGTACTCGGGCCTCAGTAACCCATGTATCGATAGAAAGAGGGCTAGACATAATGCGTTGAAAACGCATGGGGTATATAAGTGCTAATGCGTTTAAAATTGCCCTGGGTAAGAAACTAAAGTGCTGATTAGATTTTTGTCTAACCAAAAAGAAGAACCTATAGTTACTTTTCTTTTCATTCAATCGCAGTTACAATATTCCATCTGAATCTGCTTCAGAGCCCCGAGCACGAGTTTTCGAATGGTACGTAACGTAATCGAGTGGAGTGTTATCGAAAAAAAATGTGTGACGTTTGGTTTTATAAAATTTAATACGAAGTTTCTCGATGGCGAATATGGCGATACGATAACAACAGAATTCGAATATTCGTGATCTGGGCCTCAGAAACGATAAAAGTGCCGGGGCAGGAATAACTTTAAAAAAGTATTTCTATCGAGGATTTAGTTTACAAACAATGTTTACTTCTTTGGGGTACTTATGACATATCGTTTTTAATTATGGGTTGAAATGACCTTTATTTTAGAAACTAAAAAGAGCATGAATAGCCCAGTTTACCATGCCTGTGCAAGATCGAGGTTTCGTGCAACTAGTATTGTAGTAAGTTTGTACATTGCACCGCACGGTCGGTCACTTAAAATTTGTTACTATTTGGGCCCAGCAATGTAAGGCTAGTTGGGCGAAACTTCTTGCATGGCCTAAACTGTGCTTTACTTGATGTTGTAGTTCAACTGAACTGTGAGTGTTACGAAAATTTGTTTCAAATTTATACTTTAATCTGAGGCCGCAAATCATGGCAAAGAACCCCATTTTACCTTTACGCCGTATCCAAGCGATACGGTTGTAATTCTCGCGGTATCCATAGTTCGATCTCGATATCCATAAATTGAAAGTTATCGACTCCGGCGCGGCACTAGTGTACTTAAAAGGAGTAATTTACAAGTTTTTGATACGGATTTGGGATTGTTGCGCGGTATACGCATTGCGTTTAGTTGCATTAGGTGTTTCTATTACAAGTAAAGTATGACTATTTTCTAATGCTATTTAGGCCTGAGCAGGTAGAAGGAATTTCTTATGTTTGTCTCTACAAATTGTGAGATAACGTAGAGACTTTTTCATGTTATGCGAAGTACTTTATTCTCCATTAATGCTTATGCAAGTAACAAATTAGGCAATTTTGTTGTAGGTTTCTTTCTCCCTTAAATTGTGGTAAATAAAACCAACTAACCCTTATTGACACAGAAATAAAATAAAAAACAAATTCGAGCCTCTGCTGATTTGAAATACCAGTTTTTTTGGATTGAATAAAAGACAAAAATATAGGTAAGTACTTAAAACATTATGCATAATACAATACACATTTCGAAATTATGGGTTAACCATTTCTGAGTAGTTTAGAATCTGTAACCTGCGTGCAATATGACTTGAGCATTTCCTACGAAAGTGAGGCCTACCGCGCCATTTTGAATGTGTCACGTTTTTTTATTATAATCTAATCGATTCTAATCGAACATGACCATCGAATCAAACCGTACCATCGCGGTGTACATCGATAGCTGATAACTTGATGCTTTCTATCGACTTTCCCTCTGAACTCGCATCTCTAGTTTTTGCGATTAGTTTTGATAAAATTATAGTACCTACCTACCTAGTTGCTCGGGTTAGATTTTACCGAGTTTCTTTTTTAGCCGTTGCCGAATTTGGACAGGTACCTGAGTAAGGTATTTATGCGAATACAATTAAGTACCTATTTACAGAAAGTAGAGCAGTCTGAAGAATTGTTTTTTTAGCTGCCGAAGGTACAATGTTGAAGAAAGCGAAAACTGAAATAACGTCATCATATCTTACTTGAGAGATATTAGTTATATATTTAGCACTAAAGTACATAGACATTCAACAACTGACCCTTAAACTCGAACCCTCCACTGACCCATATCGTATAACATAATGCCACTTAGTATTCCATTATGCAGCTAGTGATTGATATCAGATAGGATAACGAAATTTTTCATCAACGGTCTACCAATTTTCTAAAAGCCATACTTAAACATTGAACTTGCCTTGTCATGTAACGTAACGCTACCGCTAACAGTATACCTATGGGTAGATAATAAGCAAATGTTGGTTATATCACAGTGTAAAGAGCTTATACCTACCAGTGGTCCGACGCCTTTGATGTTTGCGCAATTGCCGACACCGCAACCGCATGGCCAAAGCACCAAGGAGGGCGAAAGTTCCTAACTAATCGGGCAGTGGCGGCGTATGCAAGGGGGCTCGCCCTGCCCGCCCCGCACCCTGCACGATTGACCTGTCTAGAGGCCTTCGTCGGACGACTGTATAGACTGTGGTTATATGTGCTTCAGGATAATGAGGCAAAAGGCATTAAGATAGAAGAAAGGTATTAAGATTGATGACTCTACATGGTTTTGACAATATTGCATAAGAGTTAATGGCTGTACTAAAGTTCCTAAACAGGCCCTAGTCCACAGTGTTATGGCAACGGCGAAGTGTAACGTGTAGCAGTGATACACAAACGTTGCCCCAGATTAATTAATTAATAGTTACTTCTTTAATAGTTAGCACATTACACGCAGTTGTCATGTTGTGAAAATTTCTTGGCTCTATAGTCGGAACAGCTAGTATTGTGATGTCTTTGAGTCGTGTTACCACTAAGTGTGTCCCGTTTTGATTGGATAGATTGGAATCCGCACTGGGCCCGCGTGGGAACTATAGCCCAAGCTCTCTCCTTCTGAGAGAAGGCCTGTGCCCAGCAGTGGGACGTAAATAGGCTGATGATGATGATGATGAGATTAGAATAAGATGCAATTGAAAGTAACGATGAAAACATACTTAATATTTATTAGCTCGAACGCCTACCATTTTTTACGTGCAATGTCACTTTGCGATGAATGTTTGTAGATGTTTCGTTTTATTAATTTTACCTCTCTTTTGTTATAGAGCAAAGAAAATAGTGATCGCGACGATTTGAAAACAGATATACAGCACAGAAAAGAAACGTTCTACCGGGTGAGTGACTCATCTATCTAAATACTAAAAATGAAAGTCCTGACTTACTGGCTCATCAACGTGCAGCTCAAATGTATGACTGTGTCACTGCAAATTCCGAAATTACACTGCTCCTTTAAACATATTTCTAATTCAGTTATTTTATTAATAATTGATTTATTTTCTTGTCCCAGGAGGCTCCCCCGGCGGACTCGGCGGTGTCGTCCGCGCCTGCCTCTCTCTCGCCGCAACCACACGCCGATATGTGGGTGAGTAGCATTGCTATTCGTTTTGAATAGGCGCTTTGTGTCCTTTAAGTTTTGTTACATCGAACATTAACAATTATTTGCAATTATTAACCTCAATAAAAAAATTGAGACTCTATTTCTTATCAGCGTGATTATGGTTGTACTTTGTCACCCAATTTACATATTCGTAAAATATTTCAAGTCAATTAGACTACTGGATGTGGGTCAAATTAAACTAGCAACATATATATTTTTTTTTACATACGATTCGCACAAAAATGGATATTAAACACGGCAAGTTAAATAGAAGCTTGAAATAAGAGTTGACGTATTCCAGACATAAATAAAAGAATGCCTATTCAAAGTGCGATACGAAAACCTTAGCCTCATTACTACGAATAAATGCATATAATTATAGTCTGATAATCAAAATCATAATCCGACGGCCGGATAGCCTAGTGGTTAGAGACCCTGACTATTGAAGCTTGAGGTCCCGGGTTCGAATCCCGGTCGGGGCAGATGTTTGTATGATGAATACGAATGTTTGTTCTCGGGTCTTGGATGTTTAATATGTATGTATGTATATTTATCTATATAAGTATGTTTTTCCGTTGTCTAGTACCCATAACACAAGCTCTGCTTAATTTGGGACTAGGTCAATTGGTGTCAATTGTCCCATGATATATATATATATATATATATATATATATATATATATATTATACAACGAAGAAGGCAAGCGAGCAAGTGGGTCACCTGATGGTAAGTGATCACCACTGCCCATAGACACCCGCAACTCCGGAGGGTTTGCAGATGCGTTGCCAACCTAGAGGGCTAAGATGAAATGCCTCTTGTGCCCGTAATTACACCGGCAATTATTATAATTATTATTATTATAATTATAATTAATTATCATATTTTTATTATTATTATTAATTTGACCGGTAATTATTTATTTATAATACAAATGCATACCTAATTGACTGCTATTCAAATGCTATTAATTCAACATTAAGTTTAACATAAAGTCATCACTTAAATTTATATTCGACATTATTACGGAAATATAAACGACGCACCGTTTTCGTGACCATACAATTCTGCCCATAATCCAACAGATCGTGGGTGTCTCCCGATTGTGGTGTAAATTACGTAATTGTTAGTAGAATAGGCGTTTGTTTCTCTGTCCGTCTACTTTAATAGTTAGTAGGTATATCTCATTGTCGACGATTGCAAGGACATCGTGTTAGCTACAGCTATTGTGATGGTGGGGTCTGTGGTACGAGTACCGTATTGTGGTCGGACGGACACATCGTGTTTGCATTGAAAAGGGATCACGGAGTGCGTATCTAGTGGCCTTAAATGTTAATCAGCTACTGTTAATTGAAGGCTACCAACTCATTTGTTTAGGACTGTTGCCAAGGGCTGACGCGACGCCATTAGAGGATTGAGGCTGTAAGTGTTCTGGTCACAGCATCATTCTTGCGCGAATGAGATATTTTTGGCAGCGTTTGAGCTTAAGATCTAAAATGGACCAAGGGAACTTCTTAGACTGGTTTTTGTTGTCTTCATTCCACTGGTCTCTTGGAAATCATAATGTTATGCTTATGATGCTTGTATGAATTTCTCCTAGGATGGCAATAGGATGGTAAGTAATTTGTTTATGACATTTTGAAGGGGTTGTCAATTTTAATCTATAAAAAAATCTATGTAATTATCTAACGTTCTCACAAAATTCTACGAGAATCGGCTGAGATTGAGAAAGGCGAACTGTAGAGGAGAACAAGAGGACATTCGGGCAGACGCCGGACGGATATAGACATACCTACGAAATATTTTTTTCCCACATTATCATGATACTCGGGACTTAATCACGTAAAAAACAACGCAACTTCGCGTCCGAAACGTCGAGGTATTTAAATTCAAATTTAAGTCCCGTGTGTCATGATAATTTTTGCCCAAGTTGAAACTCGACGCTTCTCTCGCGTTTCGCGCTCGCTCGGTCAATTAAAGCTGTCTTTCATCCTAAAATTCGGCTTCTATGTCAGTCTTTTTCTACGCAATTGTCGCCAAGGCAATTTTTAACTCATCTGTGATTTTATTTACACGACAAGGAAGACAAACGAGCAAGTGGGTCACCTGATGGTAAGTGATCACCACTGTCCGTAGACACCCGCAACACCGGGGGGTTTGCAGATGCGTTGCCAACCTATAGAGCTAAGATGAAATGCCTCTTGTGCCCGTAATTACACCGGCTGTCTTACTCTCCACACCGGAACACAACAGTGCCAGCACTGCTGCTTAGTAGAGTAAGATGGTGGTTCCTACTCGTATATCGACGGTACTCTGACTCAACCTCGTATATGTATAAACTTTGACGAAATTGGAATAACCACTTTAGGTTCGCGGTATACCAATTTAGGTAGGTTATTCCAATTTCGTCAAAGTTTATACATATACGAGGTTGAGTCAGAGTACCGTCGATATGTATATGACTTTGATGATGATTAGGTCAGTCTGTCTTCGATCACTCACTGAAATAAACACAAACAAAGATCTTTCTCATCCACTTGGTAACTAATGGAGTGTGTCAAATATTATCATAAGAAATAATATAAGAAGTGTGAAGCGGCATAATTATGTATGTATCAGTAATTACACTTAGATATGCATCTTAGTACCTTGTCACATTACCTTCTTGCTAATGTTGTATGTGTTGCTGTATAATGTCATGTGAACGTATGTAATTACTTGTTGACAATGAAAGCAATACCGTAATGCAGGTAGTGGACTGGCTAAGCGTTTCTGTCACGTATCACGAAATACCTTCGATTAGGGAAATAATCACAGACATCACAGACCCCATGTAAGCAGCTGTCAAGCGTCCCCGATTTTTATTTGTGTACAACACAGCCTATAGCCAGATGCCCATTGGTCAATTCTGTAGCCAATTTACCCGATAAAAAATAGAAGCATCGGTCGTCTCTAGGTAGTCATTCAAATAAAGTGTCACTGAATGAGATCGGGTTATAGTTGCCATCAAAGGCGCTCCCACACACATTCAAATACTGACACACACTACAGATAAAAAAAACGGTACGACTCTTGAAACCGAAGCATACAGTAATCTCTTTTTAACAAAGGGCATTAGTTACATGAGCGAAGGTTATAACTATACGGCCATAAGTTTACCTGCCATCTATTGACTTTATTAATCTGAGGAAATAATAAACCTAGCGTGTGTGTTTACATGTACGTACAACCTAGTCATTAATACAAACATCAGAAGAAGAAGTATGCCCTTTGGAACATTTTGAAATAGGAACGGGATTGCGAGCCCGCCGGCGAGGAGCGATGCGCGGCTGCCGGCACCCGTGCGGGCTCATATAGTTGTTACTAATATTAGTGCTACCAAATTGGCAACAAAATCGGAATACCGTAGGTCCCGTCCATACGCCATTATTATGTCTATGCTTGTATACTGTCCTGCATGCATACATACATACATATACTAAACTAATTTTATGCGCTTAAATCTGAATAGAGCTAAAATCAGAACTGTTCATGTACTATTATGTAATCTGTGACTGATCTCAAAGGCGGAAAGACTACAAATTTTGTTAGGTACCTACCAGATTGATTATCCTACACAGTAACTTGAAACGAAGTTGCTTCCATACTCTTTCAAAGTACTTACTCCTGTTTCTATCAATTCGTGAATGAATAATAGGAAAATTGTCGCTTAATGATTTTGTCAATTAGAATGATGTCGAAAAATAAGGAAAAGAGCTCTAGCACGTCATGGGTTTAACCGTGAATAACAAAATAAGTAACCCATAAAGTAAAATTAAAATAAGACTATTTAACAATAACTAAAAATGTCAAAAAGAAGTCCCCTTGGGCAAGGTACCAAAGATGCTGGCAGCGTTCCCTCTTTGGATAGCTAAGGCATAGCCTTTGTCCGAGAAAGCCGCCAGCTCTTCGGTCCCATATGACATCGGCTAGCCTCTTGGATATTTTTTGAATAAAGTAAATTTGACTTCACAATGTCTGATTATGACCTTTATAATGACCCTTGAATGGCATAAATGTTTAAATAGCATTGCCTAGTGATTTAAGAGAGAATTTTAGGGAAGGTTCGCTCATAGTAACTGACTGAACCAAGCTAAACTCATATATCCATCTCTGAGTAGAGGTGATGAATCGAATGCAATGAAATCGCGAGTCAAAAATCCGCGTATCAAGAGACGTCTAACTGACAATTTCTACCAATCACAGGCCAGTAGCTTGTCTCTCATCGGTGAAAAATGACAGACAGAGCTCATCGACACTAACGATCCTAGAGGATTTTTGACTCTCGATAGCCCTCGGTTTTGTGCGGTTTTGATCTTTACCAGAACGTTCGTACACCTTGTGGGAGGCCTACCAACACTTCGACTTCCGATCGTCGTGGGAATCCTTGGGGAAGGCAGGGGGTGGGGGGGGGAGGGGGGGGGGGTATAGATCCAGCAGTGGACGTCTTTCGGCTGATAGGTATGATTCTGAGAGCATTCATTCTGTGCTTCAACTTAGTCACGTAGAAGATCATAGATCAGAACAAACAAATGAAAGGTTAAAATAGGCACCGTAATCCTATTGGCAGGGCCAAGTAGTGAAACAAGAC
The DNA here is from genome assembly GCA_963691665.1 of Clepsis dumicolana. Lineage (NCBI taxonomy): Eukaryota > Metazoa > Arthropoda > Insecta > Lepidoptera > Tortricidae > Clepsis > Clepsis dumicolana. The sequence continues at coordinate 2,908,184 of OY829518.1, forward strand.
AACTTGTAGACCTTCGCCTTTGTACAGTAGTTGGATAGATATATCGGTACGGGTTAAAGTTGCCGGTACAAACGTGCCTTCACTAATAGCTTAGTATTCTGATACCACGAAGCCGGATTCGTTATTAAATTTAGATGCACGTGACACAAATCCGATATGTTTTATTTTGAAGAAGATAGAGTGTTTGTTTAGTTGGATGCATTGTTTTCTGTTCACTTGAGTCTGATATTCAACGGTGTTTGTTTTTGTTTAACTAAAGAAGAGTTTCTTTTAGGATTCCTTGGCTTAATAAAATAATGAATAAAGTAATGTCATCAGTCTAAGGAATGCAAATACTAATAATTTTTCGTCTACCGCAGCTGCAGCATACCGCGAAATGTTCAATTCCAAATATTGTACGCTTCAAAAAGGGGGTAACGCGGTTCCTCTCCCTCGTTCCCGTTAGTCTCTGTGCGTCTCGCTTCCTCTACAAATGACTGATTTCATTCCAGGCACATTTAAGTTTGACACGAATCGTACCTACTTATACGCAAGCTTATGTAGAGTGGGAAAAAAATTCGTTCTTGTCTCCGGTATTATCGCAGGTCTCTTGTCGGTTAGGTAGTACTTTTTGCTAGTCTTCAAATTGTGCTATTTGTGAATCAACAATAAGTTGATCAGTCACTGTACCATTTAAAGGAGACAAACGGTACTAGGCAATAAATCTATTTTCCTTATGCTAAAAATGTTACAGGTACGTTGGACAAAGGAAATGTTAATTGTGTGCGTGTTTTGGTATGGTGTAAGAGGTTTGTTTGGTATGAGTTTGTAGGAATGTAACAAATTTTTGTCATGAGCGAATAGACGTATGTTACACGACTGGGTATACGAGTGACAAAGTGACTTAAAAAGTAGCGCAAAGACAGGCTACCGCTGGTCCTGTGCCCTAAGCACGACTTGTCGAATCCTGCGTCACGTAAAATCGAATAGTAAACTATAACGAGTTTGTATGACGTTTGGAACAGCGCCCGCCCGTGAGCGTATTTGGAACTAAAATTTTGTATGAGATTTCTCGATCTTGATACGATAACCGTAACGTAACGCAGGATTCGACAAGTCGTGCTTAGGGCACTGACCATATACTACGCTACGAAGTGCATAAATCGAACTTCGTGTCGTGCCGTCCCGCTCACGCTAATATTATATAATACGAGAGTGAGCGGGACGATACGATACGAACTTAGATTTTCGAATTTCGTAATAGTTCCCCTGTTTGTCTGTTCTATGTTGAGACAAAATCATCAACATTTTAGGTAAAATCTATGATTCTATGACTTTGGCACTCGTGATTGCATAGATCCTCGGAATCTGTCACCCGGCCTTGGGCGGGCACGTAAATGTCAGATAGTATTGCAAGTCTGTCGCCTAGTAAACTATTGGCGCCGCTTGCGTCAGCTATTGTTGCGCCGGCGACGCCACGTGCGTAAATGATGCTATTCATGTTCGTAGATCACTGTGGATATTCAATACTGAGAGCCATGAATTTTTCTATATGATGATTTCTCGTGATGAGAATTTGAGTAGCGATTCAGTTGAGATTTAGTTCCCTAATAGCTATGTTCTATATGTTCCCTTTTCTATGTCGCATTAACTTGCTCTTGCTGGTTTGAAGCAGATCCTAAAGACATAATGTGTGTAATTCATCTAAACATATAAAACGGAAACGTGACTGACTGATCTATCAACGCACAGCCCAAACCCCTGGACCTAGAAAGCTGAAATCCAACTCCAAATCCTTTTATAATGTACGCCCGGGATAAGGCGGGATTTTTCGAAATTCCCACGGGATAGTCGAGAGTTCTGCCACGGGAGCGAAGCCGCGGGCGAAAGCTAGTGTATTATAGGTGCAACTGTTGGTCTTCACCGATGAGAGTACTTATTAGATTAGCTACCGTGATAGCCTAGTGGTTAGACCTACGGCCTCTCAAGCAGAGGGTCGTAGGTTCAAGCCCCGGCTCGCATCTCTGAGTTTTACGAAATTTATGTGCGAAATTACATTTACGAGCTTTTCGGTGAAGAAAAACATGGTGAGGAAACCTACACACTCCTGCGAAGCAATTCAATGGTAAATAAATAAATAAATAAATAAATAAATAATAATAATAATAATAATAAAAAAAAATATATATATATATATCATGGGACAAATTGACACCAATTGACCTAGTCCCCAAACTAGGCAAAGCGTGTACTATGGGTACTAGACAACGGATAAACATACTTATATAGATAAATACATACCTATATACATATTAAACATCCAAGACCTCAGAGCAAACATTCGTATTCATCATACAAACATCTGCCCCGACCGGGATTCGAACCCGGGACCACAAGCTTCATAGTCAGGGTCGCTAACCACTAGGCCATCCGGTCGGTTATAAATGGTGTGTGTGAAGTTCCTAATCCGCACTGGCCCCGCGTGGGAGTTATAGCCCAAGCCCTCTCATTCTTAGGTCTGTGCCCAGCCGTGAGACGTTAAGCAAGTCTGGTGATGATGACTAAAGATTATGAACTAAAAACAATTACTTTGCTCACACACGACCACGCCCGCCGCGACCACGGGTGAGCAAAGTAATTGTTTTTAGTTCATATTATATGGTCCTCCGCAAAGTAACGTGTGATTCAATAAACTGACTAAAGATTACTTAATGGCTATGTTTGTTTGTCCACAGTCATGCGGGCAATGCCGCGGCGCGCAGGACCGCGCGGCGGCGGCTGCGCGCGAGTGCGCGCGGCTGTCCGACGCGCTCCGCGACGCGCGCGACCAGCTCGAGTTGATGGAGTTCCGGTTGTTGGAGCTGGAGGACGCGCACCCCGACAAGGTCAGCATCATATAGAGCTATTCCTGCTCGGTCTTTAAAGGGAGCGCTCCGATCTCCTTCAATCGGTGAAAGGAATTATATAGTTCGATCTTTTAGTTCAGTAGTTCAGTGAGTGTGTTGGAACTGTTTCGATGTGTGAAGGACACGAAACGGAATGATAGTTGTTCATCTCACTTGCCTTGGTCTAGAGACACTTTGAATGAGCGCTATTTATCTTGCTCGCACCGCGGCCGCGCTGCGTTGCCCTGCTCGGTCACTCTCACTAGCTCCGTTCCGCTCAAGCATTCATCCACTCCACTCCTCTACCTTATGAACTAAAGGACCGAAGACCGATTCAAATCGTGCGAAAGGATTTAGTTCCTTTTGGTCCGCGACGGGAATTCTGACGGATTTACGCGTAGTCCATCGAGTACAATCACTGGCCTATATACCTAGTCAAACAGACCGGCAGTCAGGTGTCAGATTATTACTAGCTCGAACAGTCTTATTTGTTATCCTAATGAAGTTTTTATGGGTTCATGAGTACAATTTAGCTACTCGTAGTTCTTAACTAACCGCGGTTACTTTTCTTGTCACTCGAAAAAGTTGCTACGACGGCACCGATGACTAAACCCACACTTAACCACTGTGACGACGTTGCGATGACAAAAAGGTTCTGCTCAGTTCAAAAAGATTCAGTTACAGCTGAAACAAGATATTAAAGAGAACATTGCGTTATTCATTAGCTACTCCGAACTTCCTTAAAGCTGTTACAACACAGCACAGATAGATACACAACAACAAAATCAACATCACTATTACAAACACGATATCACGCTCGTATCATTGATAACAATCTTAATAACAAAGCATAATAACAAACACACTATAGTTTGTGAACTATATCAATCCATCCATTATCTCAATACTCTATAACCCTGACTAAGAAGGATATTCGTTCGCCCACACTTTCATTCAATTCTGTTTACGTTAGTGAAGGCGGTTGCTTGTCGCGGGGCGCACGTGTACCTACACGAAACTGAATTAGAGTTTATTTTAATCGAAATAAATTGAATTAAGTGTTTCGTTCAAATTTAATCTACGTGAAGCCGGTTCGATTCTACTTACAGATTTAGTCGACTTGTGATTAAAGTGGAATTTGAAGGGATGATTTTGGGACCAACTTTGGTTTTGTGTGGTTTCTGAGTTCAGTGGCAAATTGGATTAATCGGAAGAGGATGTTAATTGCTTGCGGCGATAAAGTGAGAATTTGTTTTAATTTGTTTTTGACACTTTGTTGTTTTACGTGTTAGTTAGTATCAGGTACTTTATTGACGTAAGTTTGGGTATATTTGGGTAAAATGGGATATCTATTGAAGTTAATGTGATCGCAGATAAAGAATTATTAAATTGAAAAGCGTCATCGAAAATTATTCTTAACCAGATTGAAATTGGTAATCACATTATTAAGATCAACTTTTTTATCAGACAGTATTCAATCACGGCCTCTTCCTTCTTAAGCCACATTAACCGGCTGTGTCAGTTTCATTCATTAACTTTAGTCGGATATTATCCCAACTTACCCAATTCCTTCGGTCGTGTTTACCAAAGCTTACCTTAATCACAAAACCAATGAAGACGTTCATAACAGGGTATCGTAAAATATGACTGTAGCCGTTATATAAATTACTTTGAACTTCTAAAGTCGTGATCGTCTGCTTATATAGTATGGCGAAGGCCGCGAGAAGATCCCAAGCGTTCGATATTGACACAGCATCCCAATATGGGTGGCGACATTATACTAAGCAACTGTCTGTCTCACTTAGAACGTCTGTTAGTATTTAATCGTTAATTAGCGTCGACTTTCCATTTAACAGTATTCAGTTACATTAAAGACTTAAAATCGCATAGGTACCAAAAATTTATCTGTCTCATTTTACGATCGATCGAAAAAAACACTCGCTCAGCGGATTAGGCATGAATGTTTTTTGCAGAAAAAAAGTAGCATATCCCTTTTCAGATATTGAGCTCTATCCGTATCCGTTTACCGGTGAAGACGCGTCGAACAGACTGACGTACAAACTCACTTTCGAGAACTATACGTAAATTTAAGTACGATAACGCCTAGGAGTTGCATATTGCGTGCTGTAAAACGACTCACAACTTTGCACTTCCTTACTGAAGTGTTAATGTATGCTAAAATGTAAATGTCTGAGGAATCGCTTTACTACTCTAGATTCAATTTCCTTTGCAAATCGTAAAACGTGACGGTTTTTGCTTTTATTTCAAAATTAAATGCAACAGTAGATACAGTACAGTTTTAAGCACAAGTTTCACAATTGAGTTGATGACTGTCGTCAAAATAAAATCATTTTACATTTTCACATAATCAAGCTTCGGAAAATAGTCATAAAAACCAATGCGTCACTTATTAATGCGATGAAGACGATTTTAAATTTAATAAAAACTAACATAAGGAAGCAGTCTCATCACTGAAGTCATTACAAAAGCGCTTAGTTGATGCAACTTGTGACCAAAGGGCTGGCAGTTTTCTCTCTCAAAGAATCAGCATCGCTATTCAGCGAGGCAACGCTGCCAGCCTTTTGGGCACTATGCCACGGGGGCCTTATTTAGATTTAATTTAGTTTTAAGTTGTAGTTTATTTAGTTTAAGCTTAGATTTAATGTCATTGTAAATTGCTTTTATTATGTAAATAAAGTTTACAGAAGTACGAGTACCTATGACGTTATAGGCAGTTCTGTAATTCAATTAAATACTTCACACTGACCGATTGTTGTTACATTTCAAAAGAGTTGCTGTTTTGATCAACTAGGCCATCCTTACGTAACAAAGTTTTCCTTCCCGAGAAACCGTTGAAATACAAATCGAAAGTTTCCACAAAGTGTTTAGATTGACCCATTGTGAACCCACGTACAGAAACAGACCCACGGGCACCAAACAGCGATGCTAATAAAGTACTTACGGGATCAATAATAATATATCTAAGTATCAAGTATTCTTCCTTTATCGTACCTGTCAGGCTTGCGGTCGAATTTGCCGCTCCCGTATTGGCTTGCGCAGCCATCAGAAACGATGCAAACCTCTTGACGCTGCTTAAACAGTCTGCAATAGACTATAAGGCATTGGCCTTGACTTCATCATTGGATGAAGTCATGATCTCAGTAGGAGTATCTTTTTGTATTTTTTTCTCCCAATTTTTTTATTTTTACGGTTTTCTCGTGAATATCAATTATATTTTTTTATAAACTCACTGAAACATGAATACACAGAAAAAAACCAGAAAAATGCCAACCCCGGGAATCGAACCCGGATCCTCGACACTCCGGGTCGTGTGCTTTTCCCCTACACCACGATTGGACATCAAATTGAATGAAATTGAATTGATTGGATTGGATTGTCCAATCGTGGTATGGGGGAAAAGCATACGACCCGGAGTGTCGAGGATCCGGGTTCGATTCCCGGGGTTGGCATTTTTCTGGTTTTTTTCTGTGTATTCATGTTTCATTGAGTTTATAAAAAAATATAATCAATGAGGAAGTATCAAAATAACATATAAATAATTCAATTAGATACAGTTATGTTTATAGCCTCCGGTAAAGCCTTATTAGATTTTCGGTGACATCATTTGGCGAGTCGTTCATTCAAATTGAGTTATTATTAGAAGTACCTAGGCTCTACATTGGAAAATACAAGTTTTGAATGACGTATTAAAATAATGAGTAGGTAGGTATACGTAGCTGCTGTACTGTCTGTGATGATGACGATGTGTTCCTGTAGTCCCTTAACAGGGACATAGTTCTCGCAGTAGGGACTTCCATGCATCACGGTCCTGTGCTGTGGCTTCAAAGTCCCGCCAGTGGTACCCGATTTGGGAGATGTCTTGTACTGTCTGTAAGTAAATAAAATGTAAATACTGTATTAAAACACCTTTGTAAATAGTAGGAGATAGGAAGGAAGGAAGGAAGGGGACTGTCAAAATGGCTATTGACTGAACAATTGGTGTGTAATTTTGCTTTGCCCTAGGTCAATGCTTTCGTAATACAGCCAAAGAAAAAGTTACACGAATTTTACGAGTTTGAATAAAACGTTTGATACTGTTTATTAAGATTATGCACTAGCACATATCTTCGTTTGTTACTTTCGCCGTCGTTTACAAAATTGGTGTAACTACAGTACAAGTTTTATGACAAGCATTACAAAACATTTTACCTTCGTTTTGTTTCAAATTGCCCCATAACGTTCCATTTTATGCGCATGAGCATAATGGGAATAGATTATAAAGCAAACAAAGCGGCCAATTAGCTCAAATACGGACTTGGCCTTCGAAGGGATCTCTTCCTGCTAGCCTTTGACTAAATGGAAGGATTACAGTACCTATTTACTACTTTGTAAGGCTTGTGTCGTAATTACAGTTGTATTTTATGGTTAATAAAAATTGATATTTTATAGTAATAGATTAATAAGCGTTTTTTTATCTAATTATTTTCATAGGTTGGTCAAATGGTAAACTATTAAGTACTTCTTGATCTCTTTATCATGTAAAGCATAGCCATTTAGCTGTGATACGTGTGTGATACTTTATTTTTCCTTTTAAATTTACTATTTTCTACCTTGTTTTTTAACACATTTTGAATTAAGTACAACTGTTTCGCTGGTAAGGGGGGGGGGGGGGATATTTTATTCCAGCAAAAATTTGCAATTTAAAGCTAAATATTTCGCAAACGTATAACTAAACCAAAAAATGGTTATTGCAAACGCCTCAACATTACCTCAGATCACGGGAAATATAAGAAAAATAAAAAGCACCCCCTTACTTAACGTCTAGTGGAGGTACCATTTTTTTTTTCAAGATTTTATTCTACCTGCCACTTTGTTGCCTTGATACATAAATGTATATTCATGCCAACTTACAGTTTCCTAGTAGGTACCAATAACCTGAACTTATGCCGCGGACAGACAGACAGACGAACATGATGGAACTATAAGCACATTATTCTTCCAGAATTTATTACCGTCGTAAGCAATGTGTTATGTGATTCGTTATCTTAATTAAATAACGATGTAGTGATTGCCAATGTTTCGCTCGGCGCTTCGCGTTCTCGCTCCATTATTTTCAACGCTCTACCTGACTTGTATCTAGAGCGAAAAGTCATCCGATAGGAATCGTTATTAAACTATAACATGTATTATACAAAAGTCCTCTGCTGCTTTGATCAATAATTACCTAGATAACCTTTTTTTTAATATAATGGCTTTCACCCTTTGGCAAGGAGTATTTTGCCAATGTCAGCGCTTAGACATTACGCACGTGAGACGATTGTTCGGTGAAAATAATCGATTTATTGATTATTATTGTTTTTATTTCTATGAAACATTCATAGAATGAAATTCAACATACAATGACAATGCAAAGAAAAATTCGTTAAGCAGCTGGACTTGAACCAGCAACCTCGGTAATCCGTACCACGCTCCACCAATTAAGCTATACTTAACGTTGGTGTACCTAACGAATTTTTCAATGCCTTGTGTCATATTTTATTTGGAAGATCTCTCCTCAGCGCCATCTATGAGTAGCTTAATCAAGCAGCTCACCCACTACGGAACTTCTACAGTTACGCATTAGTGGCAAGAAATGGAGCTATTTTCTGAATCAATGAAAATAATCGATTTATTGATTATTTTTGTTTTTATTTTTATGAAACATTCATAGAATGAAATTCAACATACAATGACAATGCAAAGAAAAATTCGTTAAGCAGCTGGACTTGAACCAGCAACCTCGGTAATCCGTACCACGCTCCACCAATTAAGCCATACTTAACCGGCTAAACCGAACGAATGTTTCAATGCATTGTGTTATAATTTATTTGGATAAATAGATACAAAAAGTTAATCTTACTTACGGTTCTACGCAACATATCAGATACCTTTAGGTACCTTACAAAATGTTTGGAGCTTAGATTTCTTTACGAATTAGAAACGATTATCTTTTGTTTGTGCGCAGGAGTTGGCAATGACCAAAGCGCAATACTAATGAACAAGCAGATACAGCGCTGTGATAGTTCCGGCCATATTCATTCGAAACCTACCGTGTCAAAATAATTAGAGCTAGACGTGTATTGCCTCCGAACAAGACTTCTTAGACTTGTGGTTATTCACTTAAGAAAGCTGAAATTAATAAGCTTAGTAAACCGAGATCGGGTTTAGTTCCTTACCTTAAAATAGGCGTCGGTCCATCAGTGGACAAATTCTCGGTTCAGTTAGAAAAGGTAACAAACAGTTCTCCTGGGCCCTTAGTGCGAATTTCCCGTCGCAAAAAATGTTTCGATCGCGTTCGCGTTAACGTGTGATATAATATCCCTGTTATTCATAAACCTATTTTGACTAAAATGCCGTTAAAGTTCATTTGTCCTTTTTTGTCACATTGACATTTCCGTTAGTAAGAAGAAGACAAAACTATTTTAGCTAATGGAGGCTGGAGTGACGTTTATGAATAAGGCCCTATGAGAACAGTACCTTGCCAATACGTGCCGCTAGAGGCGCTGCCGATTTACCCATTAGTGATTGAGACGTTAACGCGAAATCTATCGAGACGTTTTCTTACGTCAAAAATTACACTAGAGGCTCTCTTTTGACATTATTTTTATGCAAGTCTAAGTTTACGCGTGGTAAGTAGGTTACGCTTCCAATTCCAACTCATCACTCATCAAAAATCATGTCAGTTGTATAGGAGCCCCACTTAAATATTGATTTTATTCGGTTTTTAGTATTTGTTGTTATAGCGGCAGCAGAAATACATCATCTGTGAAAATTTCAACAGTCTATCACGGTTCACGAGATACAGCCTGGTGACAGACAGATAAATAGACAGACAGACATACAGACGGACAGCGGAGTCTTAGTAATAGGGTCCCGTTTCTTACCCTTTGGGTACGGAGTCCTAAAAACATGCCACACAGTTGATAATATAACCTTCGTATTTCTATCCACAGAGTGCCAGGGACAACCTAACCGACTCTGACTCAGGCTGCGTCTCCCCCGGCTCCCGCATCAAGGACTCCGCGTCTCCAGAGCTGAAGCGAATGGACTCCGGGTACAAATCCCCGGCTCCTAGCAGCCCGCACCCTCGCCGCCACCTCACCACACCCCATGACGATTTCAAAGAAGACTTCGCGAAAGCACAAGTCCTTGCTGACATCCTCGACAGGACCTCGGAAACCAGTGATTCGTTGAAAAGCAATCCTGTGAAGGAACATCTGGAGCAGATGATCTTGAATGCTGGGTCGGTGGAAGATAGGAACTGCTTGGAACAAGTGCTGATGTTATTGTATAACCTGCAGACGCTGAGCAGTTCGGTCAGTGAAGATGAGTGCTATCAGGTATGTAACCTATTTGATGGAAGTTTCGTGTTGTTTTTTTTTAATAGATCTGTTATGACAAACGTTTTGGCGTACTGAAAAAAGCCATTCAACGTCACTGTCAGTTTGTCACTGCTATTATTTGCAAAACCGAATAAAATTCTCAAATGTAGTAATTAATTTATTACAGATCAAACCGAAAAGAATATGCGATCTGAAATCGAAGTTCGAAACCGAGATTCCGTCGCATAAAATACAGAAAGCGATCGCGACAGTCACTCCGTATCAGCAAAAGGGCTACAAGTGCGAGTCTCTTGAGAGCCTTTGCAGCGACGAAAGGAAACCAAGCAACGTCCTGCAAGAGAGCGGGATATTTGAAGGCGCCGAAACAGAAACGAGGAGCACTCAGACAGACGTCAACGATAGCTTCGAATGCTCCGGCGAACTGAACACAGAAATACAACGACTGAATAGCATAAGGGAGAAATTAGAGCGACAGGGAGTTAGAAATAGGACGCTTAATAGTAAAGAAGAAGGCGATGGCTTAGAGTGTAGGTGCGTGAAGCTGGGCAAGAAACACAAACAGTATTACGAGAGGAGGCTAAAGTTCTTGGAGGGGAAGATCTCTATTTACGAGGCCGCGCAGGATGTGAAAGAGGCTAAACTTGCACAGAGATTGCAGACAGAATTTATATTAGAAAATAGGATACAAGTAAGTGAATCTTCGCACATTCTTTCATAATTTCAGTAAGTTCAAGGCATTTCCTAACTACGTGTTTCTACTTTTTTTGCAGGAGCTCGAATTACAACTTTCGGAACTTCAAGATAAATACGAGAGGCTCGAAGAGGAATGTTGTGAATTGGAAGAAATTGAGAATGACACCCGTTTACATTGGCAGCAGTGAGTTCATTGGCTACTTTCCAAACCGCAGCAGTGAATAATGCGTTAAGCGTCATTAATCAAGTGTCTAATTGATTGGTCTGCGGTTAAAATTCAATCGAATTACGATAAACTGGGGAATTTAAAGTAGAACTCTTTTTAAAGAATGAAGGAATACAGCATATTTTAGCATATCACTCAGATAAACGTGATTATAGAGGCCGAGTAAAGAGCAGAAAACGGGGGAAAGGACCAAAATATTTTGTACAAAATTGTTGGTTCAAGCGCTTTCCATCAAAAATCTGACAGTTGCGAAAAAAAAGAAAAGCGCATTTATTTAATTTCTATACCTTATCGTTGGACTATAAAGGCTGTAGCACTTTAGTCTCACTTGTTGTGTTGTCTCGTATTAATTTTACCATAGTAAAATTATGAAAGCGATATCGTTCTGCACGACACGTCAGACAAACGTGAATCCGGCTTAAGTTGTTGCTGAGTTGGTAATATTGTTCTATTGTGTCCTTACTCAGGTTGGAGATGGACTATGAGCTCTGTTCAGCGCAACTAAGAGACATGACGGAGCAGAGGGAGTGTTCGCGGGCGCAAGCCGAGAGGCTGATGGCAGAACTCACCAAGAAGGAGTGTGCGCTTAAGCAGAAAGAGGTAAGAGTTCGTTCCGTTTTCGAGCCACATTTACCAATTTAACTTAGACTGACTCGCACCAACTTGGCTTAGACACTAACCCGGGATTAACCTAACGCCAGACCGTCAAGTTGATCCTGGCTTAGATGCAATCCATTTTTTTCGATGCAGTATTTAAGGGGAACAAAATTAAAAGTAGCCGTCCTTAGGATTGAAAATTAAATAGGTAATAACCTTCGTGTCAGTGTTTTTAAGTAGCGTACACTTTACTTAAGTAGACACCGTAGCATTTCCACGGTATTTGATCAATTGCATTTCTAACCAATCGACAAAGATTGTTAAATAAAAATTGCAGATCGTCAATGAAATTTTATGAAATGATTAACAGTTTTAAATGATTCGCGGTTATTTGCATAAGACATAATGAAAACGGAATATTGACCGCGATCATGATGCATATGTAACTGCATCGAAATATCGGAAGCTAAGATAATCGCGGTCAATATCCCGATTTCATTATGTCTGATTGATTGATTGTTTTGACATAAACAATTTATTTGTTTAGAGCGAGCTTCGGACAAGGTTAAGCAAGCTGGAGAGGGCGGTACCGGCCCTGATCGCGTGGAATGTCGTCAAGACCCTGGGCGCCTATATATCGCCGGGCGGACAGGTACATAACTGACTGACCACTCCTGCATCACAACTACTTAGGCCGTCCATTAATCACGTGATCTTTTTTAAAGCATTTTTAACCCCCCCTCCCCCCCCATCCCCCTTGGTGATACATGGTGCTGAGGTTTAAGACCACCCCCCACCAACATCACGTGTATTTTTAGTATCTACAAAAAAATCTTAAATTTTTTAGAATATTTTAGTGTATCTTAAGTGCAGGTATAAAGTATAATCTTATTTTATTCTGAAATTAAGGACCATGATAAAAATGTCTAAACAGAAAGGTTGCAGGTTGTTTTTGTTTGGCATATAAATTATGAAAAAATAAATACACGTGATATCTTACTACACCCCCCCTCCCCCTTGTGACATTTCGTGATTTTTGTCAAACCCCTCCCCCCCCCCCCTTTCAAGCCCCACGTGATTAATGGACGGCCCCTTATTTGCTAACTTGCAATGTTAATATTGGAAGGTCAGGGGTACTTAGCGACTGAGTGAGACCAAAGTGGGAGAGGCTCGTTTTGGTACAGCATCAACGTAAGATATCTTTTCTTGTATTTGCCATCTAAACAAGTGTCATCCAAATGGCAGTGGGTAGTCGAGAAGGTTTTTTCGACTAGAAGCAAAATGTAAATAAAGATTTCATGCAGATTGGATCACCTTGCAATGCAGATGAATTCAAAGATGACATAAATCTTGGATCTTGGAACAAAAGAAACAAATAATTTGTTTACATTACGTTATTTGTGCAAAATCGGAAGAGTCAGGCTATTCTTAATTTATTAAATTTATACGGGATGTGTTCACGGTCGATACAATGAAATATGCGCTGTATATTTTTTACGTGCTTTTGTTGCAATATTCTTTTTTAGCCAAGGTCCGAACTACACGTACACGTCAGTGCCAAAATCACATTTTAATAAGAAAATAATTTGTAATTAATTAAAATAGTTTTGTTTCTGCAAAGGATAGGACGTGTTTACCGGCGAGTTTTTTACACTTTCTCAGTTATTACTTACCCTTGTTTTTTTTTTATTATTTTATAATAACGTGAGAAGTTCAGAGCCTCATTTATCTTGTCTTAATCTTAATGTTGGTATTTCTCTCAGACTCGCAAATTTTTTGATTACATTTACACCGAGGGTGTTCATAGCTAGCCCTTGTCAGTTTTCCAAACCTTTACGTCTTAGTAGGTTTGCCGATCTTTACGACTGCATGCATCTCCATTAATTCTGTCTTCCTCTCATTTTATTTTAAACCTACGTTCACTTTTGCTGTTGTCTTCCTCAAACACATCCACAACGAAGTGTGTGTGTCTTCACCAAGTAGTCGCCCATGTCGTAGAAGGCCGACCTAAATCATATGCCTCCTGGCCCTTGATTCCCACTCGAGCACTTAAACCTGACTTCCTAGTAATTATGACATTGACTTAAAAAAATAAAATAATAAATATATCCCGTGTCTGTTTCAGCGCGCCCTGATGAACCGCATGGGCCCGTTCAGCCAGGACACCCGCAGCGCCATCGCTCAAGTCAAGCACGAGCGCGAGTGCGGTGCCATGCTCCAGTGGAGCGCCTGCCCAGAGCCCACGTCCAGGACAAGGGAGCTGGAGAAACAGGTCACCGAGTACGTATCATGTCCTTACTGGATTGGACATTCCTTAATTATTTTTGAAGTCGCCAACGTCCACGGCGGCACTGTATCCATTAACGACCATCCAATCCACTGCTGAACGTCGGTCTGCGCCAAAGATCACAACCGACCTGTCACGTTGCTTTTTCTTTCACTACGGTGTCCGTGACCTTAACCAAGTCGGTTTATTAAATAGGGATTTTTAATAATAAATACCCTAAAGACATGAATAATGTACTGGGTGTCCTCATCATGTGTGATGCTGATGATGATCATTATGGCTACAATTTTGATGAAATCTTGAGAACGCCAACATTCGGTCTTTCTCATGATAGCGTTCCTTTCAATTGTCGCTTTATACATAATTGTTCCGATGGTATTTTGATTAAAAAGCTGGGTCATTTAATTTTCTTAAGAAAATGCCGTAGCTCTTTATAATCCCTACCCTTTTTGGATTTCCAGACTTATGGCAGAACAGGGAAAGATCCAGAATCAGACTGAACAAATAACGAAGACACTCGAGACCAGAGTGAAGGAGTTAGAAGAAGAGCTGGAGAGTACCAGATGCCAGATCAGAGCCGCCAAGTGTTGCTGCGGGACCAAACAGGGAAGAATACAGGATAAAATAGAAGATTTGGAGCAGAAGATACAGACCGAGAGAGAGAGTAATAAGGTATGTGTTACTGAATATAACAGACCGACCGATAGACAGACGGACATGATCCTATGGGGGATCCGTATTATCCTTTGGAGTTACAGAACTGCCTACCACCAGGGATATTTAATCCGTCCACCAGGCAGCTTTATGCAGCAAATTAAGTTTTTGCATTCATCAGAAACCAGTAATAGAACTCAATAGAAGCGAAAGTAATAAAATAACAATGCTCTTGAACTACTTAATTACATAATTCTAGTTTAGAGGTACATTACAGCATATGTTGCATAGTTTTTAAAAATTTGAGAGCACGTACAATTTCTACGAACGCTTTCATTGTGATGTGGGTTATCAGACCGTGTTCGAGTATCCAGTTCATAACAAACTTCTTTATAGCTCGCATACCTGTAAATTTTTCGAATTTCGACTTTATGTTGCAAGAAATACGAGCGAGGAAAGACGTAGGTTGATTTATTTTAGCTCAGCAACACTAATGCTTGTTGCAGATTTATCACAACCGTCTGAATAATTGGGTATATTGTTTTTATCTTAACGATCGTTCTGAAAGTTAATGTCGTCTTCATTTGCCCTCGCTGTGTAAATGAAAGTCTGTGTTTTGAGTGATTTAAAATTAATATCTCAACTCAACTCTCAAGGAACCATTTTGTCATAAAAGTAATTTATTCATAATTGAATGATCTGGCTTTATGTACCTAATGTATGAGCAACTGTCATACGTTCTCTTACAACTGTGAGACATAGTTCCGAAGTTGAAGTTGATACTGGAGCATAGTTGGAGTTATAGGTAGACACCTACGAATTTAGGCACACTTTTCGCACTAAATCGGACATAAACGAATTACTCATTACATTATATAAATAAAAATACTACATGTCAAAAATATAAGATTTTTTTTTGAGATCGTCAAAAAATCAAATAAACAAACGAAAATAATAAGTCATAAAACAATGTCAAAAATAGTTTCTGGCAAAACTATTTTAACTTTCACTCGGTGTTGCTATTGGTTTTGTAGCGCTATGTTCAGTGTGTATCAGACTCCGTTATTAAATTAAGTATCGAACTTTTTTATTTACACAGGGACCAGTAGACCCGTGTACGGACAGTCAACTCCGAGCACTACAACTAAGCGAGCAAGAGCTGAAATTACGCGTAGCTGATCTGGAGCGCCGGGAGACGGCTTACTTGGAGATGCTGACACAAGCTGACGACATGTGGGCTGAGATGGAAGGGGGATACAAGAAGAAGATAGAGGAGGCGCAAGCCACGGAGAGTCATCTTAAAGGACAGGTAAGAGAATGGTTTGTTTAGCACATCTGCACAGACACGTGTTTTCACTGCTCTAGAACTCTAGCAAAAAATTATTCAAAGGCACTCCACAATATTAAGCTAGATGTACCTACCTATCTAGTTAATAGAGAAAAATCTAAAAGTTAATGTATCAAGCAAACTACATTACGTTAAGTACTAAAATTGTTTGGAAATTATTGAGAGATAATTGCAATTACAGGATGTAATATCAGACATCGAGCAAACCTGCTCAGTTTCTAGTATTTCTTTAAGTGTATAAATAGCCATTATTAGCTCTTGAGGGAGGTCGAGGTTACATTAGTACATTATTGCCGAGGCCCGGAAAGTAGGGAATTGGCTGACGAGGTGGTTTGCAAGCCGAGCATCGCGAGGCTTGCAAAAATGCGAGTTAGGCAATTCCGGTTTCCGTCGAGGAATATATAGTGCTTTTCTCAAATAATGTGAGGAAATTAAAAAAGCTGCTTTGCAAAAAAAAAGTAATTTAATAGATAAATAACGAAATACGTTAACAAAAACCAAAGTGTTCAATTACTTGATGTTAAATAATGTGATTAAAAATTATGTCAAATTCGAGCTTACCGCTGCAAAATTACACGAAATCAACACCCATGACTATCTTTAGTGACAAAAATGTCAAACTGTCATCTGCCATCTTGGGTTCAACAAATATGTCAAATTCGATCTCACCGCTGCCAAATTACATGAAATCGACACCCATGACCATTTTCAGTGATAAAAATGACAAACTGTTATCCGCCATCTTGGATTCAAAAAAATAATATCAAATTTGAGCTCACCGCACCAAAATTACTCGAAATCGATACCCATGACGATTTTTAGTGAAAAAAATGTCAAACTGTCATCCGCCATCTTGGATCCAAAAAAGAACATCAAATTTGAGCTCACCGCAGCCAAATTACAAGAAATCGACACCCCTGTGATCATTTTATTTACAAAAAATACAAACTGTCATTCGTAATTTATGATTGAAAAAAAAAAACTTAACACACGCACTGCGGTAAATCGGGCTGGCTTGGCTGTATGCAATTATTCTTTGGCCCCATTTTACATTTTAAAAAGTTAATCATTTTAAAAAGTTAATCAAGCGGGAAAAAAATGGAATTTCATACATTTATTTTTCTCCTAGGAGAAAAATGAATGTATCGAAAGCCATTTCCAGTCCCCTACTTCGACGGATTCTGTGTTTAAATTCCGAGCATGTTTGAGAAAAGGTATATTACTTACAAAAATGCGTTTATCGCTAACAAATGTAAAAATTCCTCAGGTCAAGAAACTCGAGACAGAAAGGGACATGGTCAAGAAATGTTTCGAGCCCATAAAGAAGAAACTGAGAGAAATAGAAGAATCCGAATCTGGCCTGAAGATAGCCCTCGAGAAGTCGGAACGGGACTCCAGACATTTCCGGTGTCTCAACCAGGAACTGGAGACAAAGATCTCGAAAGCCGAAAATGACTTGCAGAAATCTGATACTAATTTTAGGAGTGCTGAGGCGTCGTTTAAGGTAAGCCGAAATCATCCAACCATTCGAAGATTCTAAGGAACAAGGTGTCTGTAATCTTATCATATCGGTTGGATTTAAACCAAACCAAAACACCTGATTCATTTATTGACTTCTTCTATTTGAGAGCTAGTAATAGATGGTAACAATTAACATTTTGATCTTCCGATACTAGACGCACTTCATCTTAAAAAGTCTGCAGGCGATGCTAACGTATCATCATCATCACCAGCCTTTTTTATGTCCCACTGCTGGGCACAGGCCTCCTCTCAGAATGAGAGGGTTTGGGCTATAGTTCCCAAGCGAGCCCAGTGCAGATTGGGAACTTCATACACACATCATTGAATTGCTTTACAGGAGTGAGCAGATTTCCTCAGGATGTTTTCCTTCACCGAAAAGCTTATGATAAATTACAAATGTAATTCCGCACACAAATTCCGAAAAATTCAGAGGTGCGAGCCAGGGTTTGAACCTACGAGCCTCTGCTTGAGGGGCCATAGGTGAAACCATTAGGCTAACACGGCTTTTTTCTCATGTATACGCATTTTATTATTATTATTACAGAAGGAAATGGAAAAGCTGCGCAAGATGAACCGTCAGCTCGACACGGACCTCAAAACCCAGAAGGAGGCCACAAAGAGGACTGAGGTGAAGTTCGCGGGAGACTTCGAGACCCTCCGCAAGGAGCTGAGCCGCACCTGCAAGAGCCATCAGGATCTGGAGGTCACTAATAGCGAACTGAAGGAGGAGGTAAGCTGCTGGGAAAGGAATTTGCTGACTTACTGCATGTGAATTGGGTTTGGCTCTAGCCATTCGTGCCAATTAGGACTTTGTGTGTTGCATTAAATAATATTAATATTTCTTCGTCAGTCATAATTGGATCAAATACGCAACTCCACAAATTCTCTTCTATCTGTCGATCTATCTACGTGGCACAATGAATCAATGACACCTAGTTTTTTTTTATTTATTAATCGTAAAGGCCTTTTTTTGCTTCCTTTGACGCCTTCAATTAAATTCGGTATTTAGAGGGACTAAAATTCCTACTTTGTCTTTGACATAGGTATATTTAGTAGCTACAATATCGTGTTATCAAATACTTAAACAACGAAGACTTAAATTATTCTTACAGCCTTATCTTATCACATTAGCGATTTGCGAGCGGGTTTTGTATTGTAGCGATCACGCAACGTGTTCGCCACGAGCGATATTAGTATGAAGCACTCGCTCACAAATGCTAGTGTGTTAATGAAGGCGCCTTGGATTAAGCAATAATTATCCAATTAGATGCCTACCTTAAAAATAAATAGAATTTTAGTCCCTCTAAAGAAATAAATGCTTGGTTGGTGTTTAGTAGCTTGGGTATTGCATAACGCTTTCCATGTTTATACCGCTTAACTGTTCACTAACGCAATGCATGTCGCCCGCTTGTCGCACGTTTGTCGCACGGTGTCGTCGGCTCGGCTCACGCATGTCGGAGTGTCGTGTACATACGCATGGATTGACTCGGAAGCAGTTCTAAGAAGACATGTGTTCTCAGGTCGAATCTCTGGAAAAGCAGCTAGCTTTAACCCAAAAAGCCTTAACCCAGTGCAAGAGAAAATGCGACGAGAAAATAAAAACGCTGAGCCACGAACTATCCATAAAGACGGAAGAGTTGGAAGAGTTGCGAAGCGAAACCATGAGACAGTCGTTCCACGCGTCTCGGATAGAATTGAAGCCCGATAGGAACGAGTATGTGGATGAGGGCTACTCGATATACACGGCCGTACCAAAGAAGACGGACTACGACAGAATGCACCACAGCATGAGCTACATAACCTCAGACTCGCGGTGTTCCTGTCCGTCCATGAGAAGCCAACTCGTCGGGCAACTGATCGAGGACTTGTTCGACAGAATCCACAAGACAGTCGACGATGACTTGACGAGGGTTTGCAAGGAGATCTCTCCAGTAACCGGTCGAGACATGTCTGCTGAAACCAAAGCGAAAATCACGAATTACCTCTTAATGGCGATATCGAAGGAGCTCGTTAGGTCCATAGGCGATGCCGACGCGAAGACTGACACGGAGGTAAAGTATCATTTGTGACTAAAATCCCTGTGTTAACTGCATTAGACTTTCTAATACGATTAATCAATCCATATTAATGGTTCTGGTAAATCTGTTTAACTTCTCTTTGATTTATTTTTCTCACGTCATATACGTTTACTTCCATGGAACACGTCATCTCATATAATTTGGTCTGTAAAATTTTTGATTTGCGCGTTTGCAAAAGTTTAATAGGTTTATTTTGCACATTGGAGGTAATCTGCCACAAACTCGCCTAAAGTATATTCCTTTACCTTTTGATTTGATTTACAACACACTTATGTGTTAGGTACCGAGCGTAACTTGAAAAACGCCCAGTCGCTCATTTGTAGCAGTCTTGTAACGTTAATATTCTCATCCAAGAGCCCCTTGCACTGAGCGTATACTTGCACCCCTTAAAAAAAAAATAGCACCTGAGCCACTCAAAAAATGAACTCAAGTTTGTCATTACGACGTCGAGTGGTTTAGTACACCTTGTTGAATAAAACCAACAATATTGCAGAAATTTTGCAACAGCATGAAGTTTAACGCCTAAGACCAATCCGAATCAAACTAAAAGGTGAAGGAACCACCACATCCTGTATTATCCCAACCCTTGCAGGAGTGGCAGCGCGCGGTATCCTCGATGGCGTACAGCGCCCCGTACGCGGGGGACGCGCGGGGGGAGTTCGGTTCTCTCCGGCTGGAGGGGAACGCGGGGGTGTTGCACGGCGCGGCCCGGCTCGCCAGTGTCAGCTGCGCTTGCGCTGCTGCGCGCCTTTGTGCCGCTGTGCCGGAGATAGCTGATGGAGTCAAAGTGTGTCAAGAAGTGAGTTGGATTGGAGACGGCAATCATTTCTAGTGGTAATTAAGAGGACGTGAGGGATGATCATAATTTCCAATCGTGAGGATTGGACTCGAGAAAGATAGATTAGGACATGGAGTGTGAAACCCTATAAGGTGAATTAAGAGTATGGTAGCATTTTAGGTTCTTATATTGCAGAACAAGATGTATTTTTCGGATGATAGGTATGATTATGATGGAGTTAAAATTCAAAATAAATTTCGCATTACTATTAAAATAGAATAGAATCTGAATTAAGGTTGCCTTAGTAGATGCTCTTTATGTACCTGTCAGGTACTAGATGTCTTGTCTACTAGATGAAAAAAAAAATGACAAAATGTCATAAAACTATGTTCAGGGTTTTTGTTCTTTGCAGGAAGTTCTGGATCATGGCGATGTGAAGATAATGGAGGAGCAGTTGGCCAACGCCATCGAAAGTATTGTTGTGAGTATTTTCGCGTGGGATCAATTCTTTAGCATTTTCTTCATCAAAATTGACAGCTTTATCATTATTTTCATTCGTTCGATTTTCGGAGTGCATCACAATTATTGCTTGGTGGATTTGTTTATAGTAATTAACTTAATTTATTGAATCAGGCGTTACTTTGCGGAGGTCCATATTTATGAACTAAAAAACAATTACTTTGCTCACCCGCGACCACTAATGACAAATAGTTATATCTGTGCGGCAAATGTATGTTTCCATGCAACACCTCCACCTCCACTGCTACACGAATCAACACATGCCACACAGACCCAACTATCACCACCACCACTATACTAAACGCTGACGCGTTTCGGCACTCTCCACGAGGCCATTTACGAAGCACAACAACAACCGCTCAACATGCCACCACTTCCACTACTGACATATGTAAACCATGTACTCAACTTAGTTAATGACAAAACCAACGTACCCACTAATATTTTATAAATTCCAAACTACCCTTTTATGTAAGTCCTAAACTACCCTTTTTTAAGAAATGAATTCCAAACTACCCTTTTTATTTTTATTTTTAATCTACGCCAGGTACCCCGTTATTTTTAACCGAGTACGGTAAAAAGAGAAGTCATGTTCTCATTATTACTATGACACATTATTAAAATTAGAACCAAGTCGTAACAAAGGCGAAGAAACCAAATTAACTTGTTCATTAATAATAGACCCCATGTTGTTGTACCTAATTATTTCCAATTGTTCTAAAACCGATAGCCGCAAACCCTTATCACAATAATGTAAAATTTCGTACGTATCTGAGTCTAACAACGAATGATTCGTTTCTAATAAATGCTTGGCAAAGTTTGATTTCTCTGGATAATCATGCCTATATGACGAGACATGCTCTTTAAATCTAGTATCAAAGCTTCGACCGGTTTGTCCAATGTATACTTGACTACAGTCGCCACAAGTGAGTTTATATACGCCCGACCTGTTCCCTTTATCCACTTTTTCTTTGTTATTACAAAGTCTAGAACGTAAAGAATTAGTAGTCTTAAAGGCAACATTGATGTTATTTGATTTTAAAAATATTATAAATCTTGTCAGACAACCGGCCAACATAAGTAATACTAGATCTAAATTTGTTAGTAGGCTGAGATGGCAACGCAGAGTAAAGCATGCTATTCACTATCCGTCCCTGCTTCTTTTGAACCAGACTATTAACCATTGCTGTACTATAACCATTTGTTGTTGCTATCTGATATATAGTATGTAACTCAGAATCATAATGCTCTTTCGAAAGAGGTACAGTTAGTAGTCTATGTACATAACAATGGAAAGCAGCCAGTTTATGCTGCCATGGGTGAGTAGAATTTGCAGGTATGACAGTATCTGTGTACGTAGGCTTACGGTAAATTTGAAACTGGTGCCTATTATTTACTCTTGTAATAGTTAAATCCAGAAAATTTAATGAACGATTTCCCTCTAATTCTCGTTTGAACTTTATTTTTGGATGTTTGTTATTGAGAGCACTAATAAACAAATCTAGCTGCCTCATACTCCCCTTCCAACATAAAATTAAATCATCAACATACCTATAATAATATACTAAATTGCTGTTCCCCACTATATATTGTTTTTCAAAGTTATCCATAAAAACGTCAGCCATTAAAGGACTAAGAGGTGACCCCATTGCTAAACCATCACTCTGCAAATAATATTGACCATTAAATCTGAAATAATTTTGTTTCATGCATAAAGTTACTAATTCTATTAACTCACAAACCTCCCCCGGATGTAAACGCTTCCTTTCTTAGTGACATCTAAGAATATTTAAGGTTTCACTATATGGTACGTTGGTAAACAAACTATCCACATCTAAAGAAAGTAATGTGAGTTTGGCGGTATATTAATGTCTTTAATTTTATTTCTAAATCTGAACTATTCTGTTAAACTATATATTGGCTTAAAAGAAGATTTTTCCCGAACAATGCTATTTAACTTCCTCGCTACTTTATACGCTGGAGCACTCACGTATGAAACAACAGGGCGAACAGGAACACCATCCTTGTGAATTTTAGGTAAACCATATAAAATTGGTGCCTGCGGATTCATAGGAATCACATTGCTCCTCTTTTGTTCGGTGTCAAAGGTTAATGCAGAATTTTTCAGAAGGTTTTTTAGGTCTTTATGAAACGCGGCGGTGGGATCCCTACGTAAATTCAAAAAACCCTCTTCAAAAAAAAAAAAATCTGGGGAAAAATCTTCTTTAAGCCAATATATAGTTTAAAGAATAGTTCAGATTTAGTAAATAAAATTAAAGACATTAATATACCGCCAAACTCAACATTACTTTCTTAGATGTGGATAGTTTGTTTACCAACGTACCATATAGTGAAACCTTAAATATTCTTAGATGTCACTTAGAAAGGAAGCGTTTACATCCGGGGGAGGTTTGTGAG